>VANL01001655.1:0-11513 GCA_006352455.1 Brachionus sp. 'Tiscar' | reverse complement strand
GGCTGTTGGAATCGTTGCGAAGTTTTCGAAGGAACTTCTGTAAGAAGCTGTTGTGATAAGCAGCCTTGTTTGCTTTTTTAATTTGTTAAAATTATATGAAAAAAATTAATTATTAATGGTATTTTAAACTAAATTTGTGTCACGAAATACTAACAGCCATTTCAGCAAATTTTTGACCAAAGTACTTGTTTGAAGTAATTTTTTTTATTAAATTTTATGTTTTTCCTTAAAGTTAACATTAGATATTTTTTTTAAAAAATAGAATTTGATTGATTTTTATTTATTTGAAATAAACAAAATTTAAACAATATAAGGTTCGATTAACTTTAATCTTAGACTTATTATTCTAAAGAGAATTGAAACAAAAATAGTCTAAAAGACTTTAGAGCTCTAGAATAGCTCCAATGCCACTTCATAATTTGTTTTTATTTATAATTATTAAAAAACAAGAAAATTTCTATTTCGAATCATAAACAAAACCTTTAAAAGTAAAGACCTTTAATATTAAATGCGTACAACTCTTGATTAGAAACGATAAAGCTGCTTCGATACGAGGTGTTTTTTTGACAAATCAACATAATATTCTCTCAACCATATTACAATTATTCCGAAGCATTCAAATTGTAAAATCGATATAATAAATAACTTTTTAATAGCTTTAAAAACTTATTTGTTTGGCAAATCGATTAATGACCCGGTTACTTAATAAAAAAAATTACATAACAAAAAATTTAAATATTTAAATTAAATGTAAATTTAGAAAAAAAAAATTTTTTTTTTTTTAAATGTCCTTTTTATTTTGTTAAAAAAAATAATAAAATTTTAAATGAAATAAATTTTTTTTCTAGATGACTGAAATAATGGCAATTAACTCTTTTCAAAAATCAAAAAGTACTCCAGATTTGTACGAAGAGAGGACATCGTCTATTAGAACAGCTCAATCGCCACGCAAAAATTTCAAAGTCAAATTTGACTCGTCAATTTTTTTGCAAGATCTATTCAAAAAAGCCTATCGACTTAGCAACAGCTTGTCAAGTAGCAAAAACTGTAGAGCTAAATACTCGGAGGGATTAAAATACAGCATTGGAATAGACATTGTGAGCTATGGAGCTTTTAATGCCAAAATGGCCTATGTGACCACAAGTAAAAATGGAAGTTTTAAATCAATTAAAATTGTGGAGGACCATGTAGGCAGCATTAGGTGGACAGAGAATTCGAAAATGAGCCAAAATGAGAAAGATTTTGTGGAACAATTTCAACTAATGATGAGCAAGATTTTTCTGTTATTCGGCAAAAGGTGGTACGAAACTACCGATGCCGATTTGAAACTTCCTAGGACTGCCATGTTCAAGATTGTTGAACAAGACCAAAAGCCAAGTATTTGGTTTGACGAGTCCAGAACCTATTCTGTAAATAAAATTTTGGCCAAATTCTTTCAATGTATGCTTGAATGTATCGGCATTGATTTGAGCAATGAGACATTTAAATGGACCGAGAAAATTACCAAGCTTTGTGTAGCTTTGCCTTCTGATTTTCACTCATATCAAAGATTATGCTTGAAAAATTGTTTCGAAGAAATCGGTCTTGGAAACAATTTTTTACTTGTGAATAAATCGACTTCTCTGGCTCTTCCGTTCATGGCCAAAAGGCTAAATGATTCAACTAGAAAAATCATAATTGACTTTGGATCAGGTAAGATTGTAGATTTTATTTTTTCTTTAGTCAATTTGGTTTATAGTAGTTTATAATGAAATTCTGTATTATTTTTTTTTCTTCAAACTTTTTTAAAGAAAAAGGTCAGAAATTAATTTAAAAACTATGTTTATATGAGGCTTAATTGTTGTTAAGGATTAAAAAAAATTTTTTTTCCATTTTTCAAAAGCAAAAAAAAAGATTTTTAAATTTATATGTTTTTGTTTTAGTTTGTTATCAAACTACTGTTAAAAAAAATAAGGTTATTTTTAATCTCAAATATAAAAATGAAATACTTTAATTTTTTACTTAAAAATTAAGCATAAAGGCTGAAAATATTTGGCTGAAAAAATAGTTAGTCTTAAAAGTTTAACTTGCTTAGTTTTTATTTTTTTTATTTCAACAAAAAATTATTTGATCTGAGATCTTAAAAATTATTTATAGTAAAAATGAACATAATAAGTCTAATTATAATTTACCTCTTTCAATATCAATGTCTTCTAAATTTAAAGAAATAAAAGATGGTCTTTTTAAATTTAATTCATAATTATATTTATTTATTACCATAAAAAAATGGTAGTGGTCGTATTGATGGTCAAATAAGACCACTAATACTTCTTCTTCTTTCAGATCAGCTGTTCTTTTTGAAAAAAAAAACAAAAATTTTAAACTTTAATAACTTTATTTCTGAAAAAAGAAAATTCTTTTATTGTATCAGTTGAAACAAAGCCTCAATAATAAAATACCGAGTTATTTCAGAAACTAAACTTGGGTGATACATTTTACATTTTGTACCAACTGATACAATTTAAACAACTAATTAAACACCTTTAGAAAAAAATTTTTCCAAATTTAGAATTTTTGCTTTTATTTTATGTTCACATTGTCCTTTGATGGTGTTTATGGTTTAAAAAATATTTTCTATTTACTGAATTTCTCAAAACATTCTGATCATGCTTAAATTTTGAAGCATAAAAAAAAATACAATATCAGGAAAAAATATTTTAGATGCTGACACATTTTTAGACTTGTCACCGACGCTTCACGATTTCATCGTTGAATTATCTCTGTCTATTGATATGTGCCTCAATTTATGTGGTTTCATTTAAGATGGGAGGCAATTGGAAATCGTTAAGTGCCAGTACGTTAAACAAGTCTTTTCTAAATGGCTTATAAATAGAAATATTTAATGATTGAGACATATTTTCATTTGTAGTAAAACATGTTAAACCATAACCATGTAAAAACATGATTAACACTCAAAACCCAGAGGGGTTTTTGGACCCCTTGTGTAACTTTTTATTTTTTATTCTATGAAAATAAGCCTATTTTGCAACAAAAATTAATTAATTTTAATATTTTTTGATTTTAGATATCTTTTTTTTTTAATGACTTGAAATTTTTTTCGGACTTTTAAACAACTCTGATAAAATGTATAAAAAAAATACTGCAACTTAGTGCAAAAATAAAAAATTTTTTTTGTCGTTTTTTAGGTAAACCAAATCAATAATCAATTTAAATCTTATTGATGCTTTATTTTTTGTCTTTTATTTACATAAGAAAAATTATTTTAAGTAAAAGAGGTGTATTTTTTTAAAATTATTTTGTTTTTGTAAATTTTTATTAATCAATAAAGGGAGAATTTTTGTTCTTTTTTTTTCTAGAAATTCACAATACCCGAAAAAACTCCTCCGGTGTTTGAGGGTTAAAAAAAATTTTAAAAAAATTCTTTTTCTCTTTATATACGATAATTTAAAATAATGATTTTTTTCTAAACAGGTTATATGAACAGTTCAGTAATTGAATGCATAGATAAAAAAAATTTAAATGTTATCGATCAGGCTGCTGATCGATGCATATCATCGCAGAAATTTTTTGAAAAATGCTACAAAGCACTAAAACATCAGGCAAAAATTCAAAATGTTCACACGATGCTGAATAAAACACTAACACGCTATCATTTATACCAGCAAATGAATGCTGAAAGAAAAAACTCAATTAGAAATGAAAATTGGACAATTAAAACACAGGGAAAAGAGTTTATTTTAAATATGAAAAAACTTGGAATTGAAGAGCTGGCCGCTAGTGTAATTGAACAGTTGAAAAGAGCCGGCATTTTTGATCAAAATTTCAAAATAAATTCAAAAATAACAGAAATATTAGTTTGTTCAGATGCTGTTTTATACGAGTATTTGGAACCACTATTGAAATGTCATTCAAACAAAGGAACAAATATTATATTCATGGACAACGATTGTGCTAGTATAGGTGCTGCTTATTTGTCTTCAAATACAATTAGTCTAGCTAACAACGATATAGTTCCATATAGAATCGGTGTTGGTCTGTACAATGGTGTTATAAAAAATCTAATCAGTTCAAAAACCAACTTTCCTTGTTCTGGACAGCATCTTTTTCAGACTTTGGTCGACCATCAAACAGTGATCCGGATTAATTTGTATGAAGGCGAATCGCCATTGGCCCGTTATTGCAAACATATCAGTGAATTGGTAATTGAAGGTGTTCGAAGAGCTTCTGCTGGCTCGGTCAAGGTTGAGCTAAAAATTAAAATTGACCAAAATGGTGTTTTAGACGCTTCGGCTGTTGACGTCGACATGAATAAGGAATTGCCAGTCCAAATCAATATTGAATCCATCAATTGTTTTGAGACCATCAAGAGATCTAAATATGTGCTCAAAAATGTAATTTTAGCTCGGCCTGATGATGGATCTGACATTCATTTGGCAAAAAAATTACAGGATTTTGACTATTTTTTGGACTATTTATTAAAAATTTATAAAAATTCGTCTACAGATGTTCAAATGCTGATAAGAAAAAAAATCTATCTAGCTAAAAAGTATCTAAGCAAAAATCGATTGAAAATTTGTGATGAAGATCTTGAACAAATTAGAATAGAACTAGACGAAATATTAAGTGAGAATACACCTTACTGTAAGTCTAATTATGAATATCATCGAGCTAGGTCTGGTTTTTGTACAATAGTGTGAAACCTGTTTGATAAAATGGTTCTATGGTGTAACGGTTAGCACTCTGGACTTTGAATCCAGCGATCCGAGTTCAAATCTCGGTAGAACCTTTTTTTTTTATTTCTTAATAAAAAAATTGGATTTTACTATAGTAAATTCAATAATGGAAAAAAGAATTATACACTTTTGTTTTAAAATATAAACAATACTTTTGTTCATTAAGTAAATAATAAAAAAAGTTTGTTGATGTTAACTCTTTAAAAAGAAAAGAATTAGTTTTTAATAAAAATATTTAAAAAAAAAAAATGAATTTTTTAAAATAAAATTTAATTATATTTGAATTGAATTAAAAAAAATATGGTTGAGATATTGACCAAAATTTTTTTTCAATTATCTTATAGTCCTGATTATGTATTTAAATTTCTTTTTGGTCTGAAATGTTCCGTAGAGGAGCTACAAAATAACTAATACTCAGTAACTATTTATTCTATTCAGAATCATCTAGTAGTTGACTTTTTTTTTCTTTTAATCAAGTTCATATTATTTTTGCCTATTCCGATATCCCACATTACATTTGTAAGCTAAATAAATCATGAGCCAAATTAAATTTTGAAACATTTAAAGAAAAACAATGGTTGAAATTTTCCAAAAAATTAGAATATTTAAACAAATTAAGAAGTTTTGACTAAATTTTTTTTTTAATTATTAAAAACTGCAAATTTAAATTTAATTTAAGCTTTTTTATTTAATTTAGTTTGAAAATATTATTACTCGAAAAAATAATTTTCATTTAGGTTTAAATTAACCTAGGCTATTTGATTCATATTTTTTTTAAAAATTTTGAATTTGTCTTTAAATTAAATTTAAGACTTATTAATTTAAAATTTTTTTTTACTTGAATTATTTCCAAAAACAGTAGCTATTTTATTAATTTAAATTAGTTTTTTTTCTTTTACTTTTTTTTTCTCTCTAATTAAATCTAAAATAAACAGTTTTTAAAATGCAAATAAAATCATTGATTTTCTTATGTATGACCGTGAATCAAGTGATGACACAAAGCTATGTTTACGATCAGATAAACAGTCCTAGTAGACCTGATGTGTCATTGAGACTTAAATGCTTCACCAATTGTAACAAGCTCAATGATTGTGGATATGTAACAATTGAGCAAAGCGAGTGTAAAATTTATTTAAAGTCTGAAAATCTGGAAGAAACTAGTCTTACTGGTTTTTATAGAAAAAGAATAGATGGTATCCAAGGCATGGTCAATCACTGGCCAATTAGAGCCACTAGAGTCAATGACATAGTTGGAGGCAAAGATTTATACGATCCAGAGAATGCTTTTTTTGTAGAAAACAGATTTGGAAAAGAAAATTCGGCTATAAGACTGAATTTAGGATATTACAAAATACCTGCTGGATACTATTTTGGACAAGAGTTCAGCATAAGCGTATGGGCTAAATTTTTTGATACAAGTATGTATCAACGCATATTTGAGTTTAGTAACGGAATGAAAACTGACAATGTTGTTGGCATTTTTACAGATAAAAATTCTTTGATTAAAACTGGATTAATTATTTACAATTATACCATATCAAAGAGCATTGGTTTTTCAAAAATACAAGAAAAAAATCGCTGGTATCACATTGTCTATGTAATTAAAAAAACTAATGTTAAGATTTATTTAGATGGTAATTTATTAGATGAAGGCATTGGGTTTATAATACCGTCAAATAGAAGAACAGTTAATTATTTAGGTCAATCGAGTTGGCCAAACTACCCATTTGCCAATTTAACATTTGATGATTTAAAAATTTTTAATCGTGCATTGGAATTTCATGAAATAAAAGATCTAAAATATATTTATAGTTGATCAAATCACTTCAGTTAAATTTTTTTTTCTAGATAATATAATAAATATTTTAAAATAAAATCTAAAATTTTTTATTTGTTTTAAAAAAATGAATAGCTTTTATTTTATATCCAAAAATGCACCCTCTAATTTTTGTCTAAAATCCGCCTGGATGCATTCTAAAAAATAGCATACTGGTCATACAAAATTAATAATATGTCAAAAATTTTTATTTTTCTGCTCGTTTAATTGCATAATTCTTCAAAAAAACATTTTAAAAATTTTAACACTCGGGTGTGTTTTTAAGACTTAGCTTGCACATTCACCAAATTATTTCAAGTTTGAATTAAGCATCAAAAAATACTAAGAGACACCTCTATAGCAAAAGTCTCAAAAAAGATTTTCCCAGAAAACATGCTTTTTTTTTTTTTAATAATAAAACAGTGGTTTGATCAAAGCTCAAAGGTTTTTAGGTTTATTAATTTTATTATCAAAAATTAAACCAACTAGATTTTAAAATATAGGAGTGTCTCTTATTATTTTTTGGTGTTAAATTCAAACTTGAAATATTTTGGTGAGTGTGCAAGCTAATTCTTGAACACACCCGAGTTTAATTAAATTTTTAAAATGTTTTTTTTAATGAAATTTTTGGTAAAAATTTTTTATTTAAATTTAATTACTTATAAAATATTTAATTTTAAATGAGAATAACATTTTCTAAAATAAATTATAAACAAGTAATTACCACAAAATCAGACTCAAAAGTGTGAATGAAAATCCATTAAATGTAAAAGTTTATTTTTTATAATTTAGTACAAAAACTTCGAAAAAAAAAGAAGAAGAAAATTCTAAAATGTCATTTTGCTCTTGAAAAAATTCATTCTTGAAAACCATTTTTTACATTAAAATTTCACTTTATTCAAATCATCAATGGTTTATTGGGTACCGATCCTAAGTTCATTGAAATTTGCTGAAAATTGTGTTGATTATTCTGAGGTGCTGATGATATGTTGGTTCTTTGTCTGCGATAAAACTGATCTGTCCCTTCATTCTGCTCTAGTTCATCCTCATTCTCGTCATACTCGTCATCATTGTCCTCATCAAAATCAAAATTCGAATCATCTAACAACAAATTAGCTAATCTCATTCAAAAATCTCATTTTTTTCTAAAATTACTTGAAGATTTATTGGATCCCTGGGCACATTCAGACAATTTAGACTTCGAATTTGGTATTTTATGATCTTTCTTCCACTTCATTCTCCTATTTTGAAACCATATCTTTATCTGCCTCTCAGACAAACTAAGAGTGTGCGCGATTTCAATGCGACGTCTTCTAGTCAAATACTTGTTAAAATGAAATTCTTTTTCCAGCTCAAGAACTTGGTGTCTTGTATAGGCTGTTCTTGCTCTTTTACTTTCAACACTCGAAAACCCATCAGCTAAAATAGGTAAATATTAGAAATAGAATTTTAGTTTCATCTATCAGGCTATTTTTTCTTCTGAGTAAAAAAAATCAAATAAAACATTTAAGATTAATTGCAGTTTTGAAAATTTTTTTAATTACTAAGTAAAGGTTTAACTAACTAACATTTTGTTATTCAAGCAATAAAATGACTGTGAAACTGAAATAAAAATTATTCAAACTATCACTTTAAAAGAACAACTCTAAAAATGGTCATATTTGAATGAACTAGTTTTTATGTTCCAACAACATTGCATTCTCTACCGATTTAAAAAAATTTAACTAAAAAGATTGATATAATTATTTTTTTCAAAAATATTAAAATTTAAGTATTTGCTATAATAAATCCTAATGAGCTACTACTTTAAAAAATTATCATCAAAAAAATTAAGTTTTATTTTTTTTTCATTCTAAAATATTAAATGTTTGCAACTAACTAATTTTTTATATTTACAGAGTAGTGCAAATATTTTACATGATTAAATTTTTTAAAGTATCAAATTAGTTCTTAGACTTCGTCCCAGAAGCAAAAAAAAAACACAAACAATTTTGCAGCTTATCCAGTAGATGCCCCTGAAGCTCCATGTATACATGGTCCATTCAGTATTGCCCAAATTTCAGCTAGCTTTTCAGTTAAAAATCAAATAGTTGATAAAAAAAGCCGAGTATGTGCTAAGATCCTGAGTTTAGTAAACGACTAAAGAAAATCTTAAATAAATGTTTTTGTCTATAAATTTTTTTTTTTCTTATACTAAAATGAATTAAGCTAATGCAATTATTAATTTATTAAGGATATAAAAATTCTAAAAAAAAAAAGAAATTTTTTTTTCACTTGTCAAAAAATTTTCCAAACAATTTTTATAAAAATTTCAAGTTTTTTTTTGTCGGCTCACGATGTCTATCTTCTAACCTCTTTGAAAAAAAAATAAAACAATTTTTTTTGGTCATTTTTTTTTCTTTTTTGAATAATCCTCAAGCCAATAGAAACAAAAACATTTTAACTTAATCTCTAAATAATTTATCAAAAACGAAAAAAAAAACAAAAATATTTTTTATCCAACTTGGCATAAATTAATTTCAAGATTTTAGCTATCGTGTTTACAAAAATCACGATACCCGAACTTGAATTTTGATTAATTACACTAAGGAATGAGGAAGTTAGGCATAAGTCTAATGGCAAATAATTTTGTAATTAATTATAAGAAGAAAAAATGTTGTTTTTTTTTTTTTTGTTTTGTTTTTGAATGATAAATGAGAATTTTAAAATAATCAAGAGATTAATTTATCATGCATTCAGACCGATGCCGGTCTAACCCTTACTTGAATTGACGTGAACTTTTTTCATCCAGGCATAGATGACAGGCGGTTTGGCGCCAGTGGCCTGCTGCGGCTCCGAGTTGTCTGCCAAGTCGAGGTTGTCCGAAGCGTGCTGGTTGGACGAGGAAGAGGACGAAGAGGTCGAGGCGGTCCGCTGTGGTTCGGCTACTTTGGCAAAATCTGCGGACTCTGGCTCCAGGTGGCTGAACAAGTAGGGCATGGGCGCCGACGGGGATATGTTCATGTTGAGTGAATCCGGGTACTGGGCATAGGACGTGCCTTGATAGCCGCTGTAGCCAGGGTACGGGTACTGGTAGAACTCGGACATTGGATAGTTGTACTGATAGCTGCTCTGAACACCATACAACTTAGAATTCGATTTATCATCCGTCGCATCGAATTGAATCGAATTGTAATTGTTGCTCATGATTAATTTAAAATTTATCTATCTAACTCAAAAAATAGATTTTTTTTTTTTTTCTCTTCTTTATTTTCTTTTTTAAAGTAAAAAATGATTTTTTGATTCTTTATTATTTAAAGACAAGCTAAAAATATGCTCATTATTAATCAAGCATCCAATAGAAAAATCTATATCATGATTTAGTTTAGAAATTTATTGGCTGCTAGTAGAAAAAAATTATACGATTGGCTCGTAGTGTAGCTACACATCATGTTTGTTTAAGTTAATATGCATCATTAGGCTTATTAGGTAAGAAAATAGCCCTAAATGGATATTTTATTGGCAAAGTGTTACTACGAGCACAGGTTGATAAGTCACCTTTTTCTAATGAGTTTTTAAATGTTTACCTGGCAATTCAAGTTGTTTCCTTTGCAATTAGATATTAAATAGGAAAATAAGTGTGTTTAAACTAGCGTGAATTAAAATGGCATCAGAGTAAATGAGATTTTAGCTAGTTTGGCCTTAAATAGGAATTTTATTATACCTACGCGCCGGTGAGCTTAGCATTTAGAGATCACAGGATGTCGATGTTATTTGATAAATGTCAAGTGCTTTTCTTTCTTTTTTTTTCTATTTTGATTTTTTGTTTTATCATTATACAAGTTGTTAGGCATGATAAGTTAAAGATTTTGTGTTCTAGCCGAAAAAAGGAAATTAATTGCCTATGAATTTCAATATTTGGCTTTAAATCACGTGCAACTTAAAGGAATTTTACTCTAATTGCTTTACTCATTAACAAATACCTGTTTCAAGCGCATATGAGACACATTTTTTTCTCAACCGAAACAAAAAAGATATTTTTTTTAAGTCGCAAAATTTTTTTTTTTTAATTATTCAAAAGTAATTTAATGTGAATTTATTTATTTAGAAAAAAAATTCCTTATGAACCATGGCAGGTTCAAATTGAGTAGTTTTAGAGCTGCTTTTCAGTCTCATGATTAATTTTATGAATTAAATAGAAATTTTTTGTTCTTGTGGAAAAAAATTTTAAAAAATTTAACTAAGTTGTATGATTCACAGATTCAATGACAAAATCGTCTTCAATAATCAAAATAAAAATAACACTAGAAAAACGACGTACAACTTGCTTGGATGAATATCCTCATACATTCTTCTGAATCTTCTTAATTTTAGTCTTTACGAAAGCTTTGACTTTCGTGTCTTTTCTTGACCATTTTGAAATAAAATAATTTCAATTTGCCAAAAGGAAATGTAAATTCTTAAATACACAATTATTCAATAAGTTAAAATTCAAATACATCAACTAATTTTTCACTTAGACCAAAGTCCTAACGTTGACCAAGTTCTATTAAATGAACTAATTACTTTTAAAAAACAAATAACTCCAAATTTTCTAAATAGAGAATTAATAAAATTATTCTATTTATTTTTTATTCGCTTTTTGCAACTCTCTCATTTATAATTTTAACTATTTTTTACTAAGTGTTAAGACCCGAGTTTTGACATCCCTCTTGATCTCTCTAGTCCTTATTTTAATGTAACTACAGGCAGAGCACGCTAACAATTAAATACTATATAAACCACTAATTGTTTACAGTAACTTTGGATTCCATTTAAATGAACTTAAACTAAATTTAATGTTTTATTTATTTCTTGGCTTAAATCCCTTAAGTCCAAACCGAGACTTTTTTTTTTTAACCTTGTTCACTCCTTGTGGAGCATAGGGGGAGCTCATCTCCTTTCTAAGTACCTTTTTGAGCGAAGGCTCCGATCTGACACAGAGG
>VANL01001654.1:0-11531 GCA_006352455.1 Brachionus sp. 'Tiscar' | reverse complement strand
TTTTTTTAAATTACTCTTTTTCGTTTGTTAAATTTTTTCTTATTAAATTTTATTACTAAATATTTTAAAATATCAGCAAGAACCCTTTTCAAAAGGAAAACTTGTTTAATTTTAGAAAAATAAAATTTAATGAGCTGTTTTGCATTTAGAAAATTTTTTTTAAATTATAAAATATAAAGCCCTCCTATCAATTTTAGATTAAATCTAATTTATATTTGGACAACGCTAAAGAGTTGAGTTTAGTAGTTTATTTAATTTAAATTTATGAAAAAAGGAGTTTGGTTCAATTTTTATTTGAAATTTACAAATTTCAAATTGTAATTGCCAATGACACTTGTATGCTAATATTTTCATTTTAACTGTCAATCCTAGAAAAAAAAACTATTTTGGCTCCCAGATAGAAGGTTTTCTTTATGAAAGTCTTGTTAACCACCCGAATTGAATAACATGTCTTTAAAATAGAGTACTGTAATTTTGTGATACTCTGTTATAACATGTAAAAGTACATGTAAACCCTTATAGTAACCGTGTCACTATAGTATCTTTTACATGTCGCTCAATTCGGATAATTACGTTTTTTACTTTTTGTCACTTTTTTAGTTAATTTTCAAATTAAAAAAAAACTATTGATGATGTTATTTGATGAAAAATTCCTTTGTAATTTCTATTTCAATTTCAAGGTTAATCAACAGGCTAGTGCCCTTATCCTAGTCGACTGATTAAAACTCCATCTATTTAATTTAAATAAAATTATTTAATAATTAAATTAAAATTATGTTATTTTAAAACAAAAAAAAACATTTATAAATTTAAATCAAATTTTTTAAATTTTTTACAAAGTCAATAAAGATCAAATTATAAATTGATAGCTTGAATGTTGCAAATTTCAGGAATTTTTTTTTTTTAAAAATAAAATTTTTAGAAAATTAAACATTCTTGATTTTGAAAATATTTTTATAAAAATACATTAATTACTTAAAAATCATTTTTATCTTTTTTTTGACTATAGTGACATATCGCTAACTCTGACACCAAAATATGTAAAAATCGTCATTTTTAGACCTTTTTCGACTATAAGGACATGTCGTTGTAGTTGATTTTTAATTTTTAATTATTAACATACAAAAAATATATTTTACCCAAATAAACACTAGTTGAATATTAACAGACATTATCTAAAAATTAGTTAATTTTGAGACATTTTTTGTATCTTATCGATTCTTACTTGACTTTTTTCACTTAAACCGACTATTTGAAGCACATACAATCCTGTACAAACATTAGTTACTTGAGATGAATTTTCAACTGGTCTGGATTGTGGATCGTAATTTTTGAACAAATCTCGCTTAAGATTAATCGCTCCTTGTTGACATATAACAATGCTTATTCCAATACCATAGAACAAAATTATTTTTTTTATTGATTGCATTTTTTAAATCTAAAAAGCCATATCTAATTTAAAAATAAGTATTTGCCTTATATTTTATTTGTTTAAACTAAATAAAAACATTTTGTAAATCAAAATTTCTTTTTAATTTTTTTTTTCTTATTCTTATCACAATCTTATCTAATTCAAAAAAGCTAAAAAATTTGAAAAAAACAAGTTTTAATTATCTCAAAAAACAATGTGATAGTTCAAGCTTAGTCTGATAAATGGTTGGTAATTTTGAGCGCTGTAGCGGATCTTAATATGAATTCTTAAATAGATTGGAAAGCTTTAAATAAAAACAGAAGTTTTAGAAAAATAAAATTATTAAAGATATTCAATTTAATTAAAAAATTCTTCTTGCTGAATAAACAATGGTCCAATGTAGTGGTCTCAAATGTGAATCATTTAGCAAATATTTAGATGATTCGACTCCAATTTTGTATTCTAAATCTACCATTTATTCTTATAAATAAGTGTGGCTCAAATCTCTTCCTTTTTCAAATAAGACATTGTTTTTTAGATTAGTTTATCAGAAAAATACGAAAATAAAACATATTAAACAATAAATTTACATCAGATTTTTAGAATTATAGATTGCTAAATTTATTTTTAAATTAATAAATTTTATGTGATCAGTTAAAAAATTAACGTTTGATATTGGCTATGATCACTCAAAATAAAATTAATTATTATATTAATTATTGATGATAAATTCTAAATTTTTTTTAACTCTGTCTGACTGTAAGATGTTTCATTATTATTTTTTATTAAATATTTTATGTGTTTTAATTTTGACTTATTTTTAATTTAACGTAGTCTTTCATTAATTTAGAAATATAAATTTCCCTTTTCAAATAAATTTATTTATGACTCAAAAACTTTTGATTATTATATTAAATAGAATCTTTAACACTTAACTTGGAACTTTAAGCTTTGATAAAATTTTATTTTTTTTCCAAATTTTGTGTGATTATCAATTTTGGTATCGGACTTCTTCACCAAACAAACACAATTAGAATGATCCGATTTTGGACAAGATCTTTTTAATATCATTTAGAATAATGTTTTTCTGATATTTGGTACAAAAGAGTTTTTCTTCTTTCAAATATTTTGATAAAAAAATACAATTTAGTTTAATTAATTTTTTTAATAATTTTAGTTTTAACTTGCTCCTTTATTTTATTTGAAATTGTCAAGACATGGTATTGTGAAAAATCACAAAAATAGAGCAAAAATAAATAGATTATTTTTACGGGAAAAAGCTTTTGACGATTAAAAAAATTATCTATTGAATAAACTAAAATTCTTTGTAGTAGAATAAACAAAATTTTATTCATTTTAGTATACAAAATAAATTATTATAGCATAAAAAATCAATTAAATTTGAACTGTATAGAATAATAATATGTTTTTTAGAATATTTTCATTCATTCAAGAATAAAAGTAATAACAAGAGTATAAAAAAATTAATCAAATTCATAACCTTAAGTGGACGACCTGGTTTCTTTTTTGCTTGTTTATTTGAATCAATTAGCTCATCCTCAACTTTCCTTTTTCTAGCACCTTTTTTTCTTTTAGCCTCATTTTCAGCACTCGATTGGGGATTCACAACATCAATCTTTAGCTCAAAACAAGATCCACTTATCGAATTGTATGGTCATAACATTTACTACAAACTTTACTGCAATTTTTTTTAAGAAAGTTGCCAATGTTATACTTAAAAAAATTAATAAATTTATGCTACATTTCAGAGTTTTTTATAAGTTAAAAAAAAGTCCAAATCCGGACTTTCTTTATTTAAAGTAAAAAAAAAGTCTGGACTTGGACTTGACTTGAGACTTGAGACTTTTAAACAACTCTGCTACATTTTATTTTCTTTATCCTATATATTTTTTTTATTCATCAAAAGCCATCGTCCATTTTTTATTGCACAAAATAATTTATAAATAACTGTAAGAACTAGTTTAGTTAAAATTTAAACTAAAAATAATTTTATTTCTGATTAGCATGATATTTTTAAAAGAAAAAGTTCAACTAGAAATGAGCTAATACTTTTAAAAAATTGTCTTACAAAAAAAATTAACTTACTTAGTTCTATTCAGTTATTTTGTTTAAATAACCGTGACATATTGTCAAATTTTAAGATTTCTTTTTTAGCAATTAAACTAGTAATATCTTATCTCAAGAATGCTCGTAAGAAATGAGACTTAAATCAAGAATCTAAATTATTCTATAATAGTGAAAAATTTGATATGAGCAAAGAATGACAGTTTTGAAGCATTTCTATAAACAAAAATTAATTAAATTACTTAATATATCTGTTTTCTTTTATAAAATATTGATTTGAGCTATTTGCTTATTCAAATAACAAAAAATAATTTGTTTTCTCTGTTCGAGTTTCACTGCTGAGATTTCATTCTAGATTTTCCCATATTTACTTAGAAAATTATTATTTTCAATTAAATTTACATTTTAATTAAATTTTTGCTCATCATCTAGTTTAGAAATCAGTGAATATTAAATCTGCCGGAAAGAGTTAAGGCACCCGATTAACCTAATCAGGTTAAAAAAAACAAAACAACAAAATCTTAAAAACAATTTATTTTTAAACTAATTAAAATTGAGTTTTTCAAAAAGATTATGATTTAATTTCTCAAATTAAGAATGTTTCTAAGCTTAAAAAACAAGATTTAACTTTATTTTATTGCTATTGAAAGAAGAAAAAATTACCACTGTCAAAGAGCCATTCACAGTTTGGCCTATGCTTGTAACCTAAAATTCAAAACAAAATTTTAGAACCCAAAAAAATTGTTTCAAATAATTATTTTAATTTACATTTGATTTTAGTTTGTTAAAAGTTCCCAAATCTTTTAGTCGATTGTCCAAAAATTCATAAGTTGCTTCGAAATTTTCAGATTTGTCCTGTATCATGAACAGCTCAGTTGATTTATAGACAGCAGCCAATGTTAATCTTTTCGTATACCAGTTCATCTAAATTAAAATTAAATATAATTAATTAATTTTTTTTTAAAATAAATTACATCGGTTGAGTTGTCTCCAGCTTGATGCCATATTTGATCGCATAATCTAAGTAAATTTTCAATAGCCACAACTGCATTTGATGGGTTAAAAGATTGAATAGCCATAGCCTTAAGAAAAAAGTCAACTTTTCTGCTAACTAAATGCTTTTTATACTTTTGGCCAGTGTTGAATGTACGGCTGAATAAGACCCAATCTGTAGACAATTGCAGAACGAATCAAATCATTTTTTCGTTTTATTTCACCTTTCTGTATCAAATCTTCCAAATATACTTCGAGATCTTTGTTTGACTTTTTGTAAAAAAAATCAATTAAATCAAATGCTCCTTTGTTGAATATTCCTTTTGCAGCTGATGAAAGGCCCAGATCCATTGCTCCTAAAATTAAAATCTTATTTTTAGAATTCAACATATGTTACCTTCATTTATTAAATTTTATCTACTATTCTGAATTATTAAATATTATATTCTGAATTATGAAACTTATTTATTTAAAAAAATTTTCTATTTGAGTTTAATTTTTAAAGACAAAGAATTTTTTTTTAATTTTAAACATTAAAAATTATTTTGAATTCTCTTCCTAAAAATTAGAGAATTATCTTCTGTAAATTTTTACCACCATTTTACGGACAGACACTTTTTTATTTAAAAAAAAAAATCTCTTGAAATCAAATTTTAATATGGAAAAAATAAAAATGTAATAAAAAATTGAAAGGTTGAAAATATTTTTGATATATTAAATTATCAAGTGTAATTTTTACAGTCAATTCTATTTTTTTTTATTTATTCAATAATGTTTATAAGTCATTTTCAGATTAGAATAGTGTTGGGCTTTGTCAGTGGCGACTACCAAAAGTTGGTGTTTGCCTGCTTGATGGCCCGAAGGGATTTGTTTGTCAGGATAAACGGCACTTTTAATAAGGATAAATTTAATTAGCATTGATTCTGTGAGGGACAACTAGGTCCTATTAAAACACTCACCCCCATTTTTTTTATAAAGCATAAAATATTTTTAAAAGTTTTAATACAGTGGTGATTTGACTTTTCGAGTTTTACTTAACTTAATATATTTTATCTATATTTTTTATTTATTGTTTAAAAATCAATAAATAGTCATAATAAATAGGTTAATTTTTTTAAATAAAATTATTGTTTTTCTAAATGAACAAAAAATTTTAAAAAAAAGAGCCATTCTGACACTAAATTAAAATGCCCGCAGAAATCTTGGTGAGAAGAATTTATGATCACCAGTCTGACCGCTTGTCAAACGAATGATCGCACTCATGATCTTTCATATAAAAGTGTTCGCACAATTTGGCCAGCAGAATTTATGATCGCCATAATGATCGACCATCTGTTCGATTGCAAAAGTTTAGCCGGTCTAGGTGAACAGATAATCGGCCATATTAATATTTTGTCGGGTATCTGGTCGCGTGTACGAAACTCAACACTACACAAAAACAAAAGGGCCAAAAAAGTAAAATTTTGTAAAATATTAGAAAAATTCATTAAAAATTTTTATTTTAATAAGTCATTTTTTTTAAATGGCAAAAATTAATAATTTGAAATGTAAATTTTTTTTATTTTAATTTTTTCTTTTTGAGGTTTTCCAAAAATTCCAAATATTGCTTTGGAAAATTGGCCAGTTTTTTCGAAAATTATTTTAAAATTTCGTAAAATAACGTAAATAACCCTAGTGTCAGATCACCTATGTATATCTTTTATTTTGAAATTTTCTCTCTGAAAATTAAATTAGTTTTTGTCAAAAATTTTTAACTTTTGAGAAAATTTAATATTTTTATATCAAAAACCTGGACTCTACTGATCTCCCATTTTAAACGGGTGACCCCCAAAAAATGGTATAGTTTTTTTATTTAAAAGGAGCAGAATATTTTTTTGAAATATTAAATTATCTTACATTTTTGTCCTATTCTCTAATCTTTGACTAAACTTTTCAAATTTTTGATTTTTTTAAGTTTTATTTTTCCCAGTGACCATCAAGTCAACATTTTTGGCGGCTCAATAACCGATATGACGGTACCAAACACTAATCTCGATATAAATCTTGTATTTCTTAAAGTGTCTAAAGAAAATCGCTTAGGAAAATAAAAAAAAAATTTTCCAACCTCTGCTAATTGCGTCAGAAGTAAATCCACATTCTGGAACAAATTTAAGAGCATTTGTTAGGATTGCATCTTCAACTGTTTCACCGTCATCTTGTTCATTTACTGTCTCATCTTGATCTTGAGTAGACTCAAATCTCGAAATTTGATGAACAACATGATTAGATTTTATTTTACACAGAGATGTCACAGGTAAATAAAACCTTGACTGACCAAGTTGCAAAGAACTTTTCTGGACCAATTTAGGAAAAAAAACTAAACGCTTTAGCATTTTCTAATTTAAAAATTTAGCTAAATACAATCAGTTAAATATATGGCATAATTAAAGGCCAAAAGTAAATTAAAAAGAAAAAAAATTTCATTGATGATTCATTTTTTATTATTAAAATCTTCATACAACTCTTCAATTCTAATTTTGAGAGATTTTATTAAATTTACAGTTTGAAGTGAAGATTCAAGAGATTGAATTTGCTCCTGCTTGGTCGGTTCGGCACTCACTTCTTGATTTATTCTTATTGTCTTTTCAACGTAATCGTTTTTTACTGGTTTATCTACTAAATTTTTCAATTCTGCCAAAGAAAATCTCTTACTGTCCTCACAATTCTCTTCAACATTATTCAAATATTTTATGACTAAATTTTTGACCCCTGAATAAATGCCTGTTTGATCAAGTTTATCCTTTAACATAATCAAACGAATTAGACTTAATAGTGAAATAACAAGAGAAGACTCTTTGATAAGATCAAACTTTTTTGTTTCTAAAATTAATGAAAAAATATTTTTTAAATTACTTTTTTTTGATAAATAAAAATTTTCTTCTAAATTTAAAGACTCGTTTATTTCTTCTTTTAACAAATAAGCTAAATAAGACAAAACAAAAATGCTCAGTGATTCAGATGCTTTAGAATAAAAGCAAAAAAAATATTTTAAAAAATAAAATCTTGCCTCTCTACTAAATAATTTAAATTCAATTTTTAAAATTTGATTTGATAGCTTGCGACTGAACTCGGACTGAGCATGTACACTTATACGAAACAGAGATTCAAAGAGTCTAATTAGGGATCCGAATTCAAGGTAGTCTTCGGTAAGAATTTTTTCATTCAACCTTGAAGCTAAATATTTGATTGCAAATAGACCACATTTAGTAAATAACTCATTGTTTGGATTATTGAATAAACGATTAAGTGTCTCTAAAAATTCGTCATGAATAAAAACATTTTGGTAAACTTTCGGAAAATTAAGATAATCATAGTCTAGTTGAGATTGCTTGAACAGAATATAACTCAGAAATAAACTCAATGCTGTTTTGTCCACTGAAAATTCACTTCCATTGCTTAAATATTCAAAATTTCTAATTAAAGCAAATAAATTTTTGTTCATCTGTTTAATTTGATCTACAGTTTTATCTATTGTAATTTGAATTTCTTGATTGAAAATTTCATTTTTAAAAATTCGACTGAAAAGTTCGATTAGAAATGCTGTCATAATAGTTTTTAATTCGATTGACTCACTAAATTTATTAATTAAATTGCTGAAAAAAACAAAAATTAATTCAATTTGATTTTTGTTTTTTGTATTTGACAGGTATTTGTAAAATAGACGAAAAACTGACTGAATAGAAGAGGTAACAAATTTAATGCTGCTTTTGAGAAAAATTATTTCAAAAAGATCGATAAAATGGGCAAAATTTTGATCATTTAAAAAAATTTCCGCATTTTCGAGGTAAACAAGATAAATTTCTTTTGGGTTTGCATAACATTGGCAAAGTTGTTTGTTTATATTTTTCAAAAAACAGATTGCATCAACTTGATTTCGTCTAGAAAACTTATCAAGATATGTAATCAATAGCAGTGCCAAGTCCCAACTAAATTCATGTTTAAACTTTTCATTTTCCGCATTGAAATAAATTTTTTTAAAAAGTTCTATTTCATTTTGTTCCAAGGCTTTTTCAAGCGTCACAAAAACATCCATAACTTTCGCAAAAAAATATTCTTATATAAGAAAATTATTCCTACTTATATAATTTTCAAAATTCTATAATTTTTTTACATGTGTGTACAAAATTTAGAAAATAAAAATAAAATAAATAACTTTATTTTTGTTCGACTTTTTATTCAATAAAAATCATAGTAATAATCTCTCAATTAAATGCCTTTTATTATATTCTGTTCTTGATTTATCACAGACTTGTTTATAAGTCACAAGTCTTAAGCCAAGTTAAGTCAAGACTTAAAATAATTTTTTTTTAAGTAAAGTCAGTTTTTTTCATTCATGGACAATAATTTATATTATACAACTTAAATATCTTATTAATTATTCCTTTTTAGAACTATTCAACTTTTCAATTATTCTTTTTTTTTAATTTAAAATGAAATAAAACAAAAGATTTTTAATGAAACGTTTGAAAAAGATAAAATAACCCAGTATATTAACAAAAATTTAAAAAAAAAAAATTTAAGTTACCTAATTTCAAAGTAAACCATATTTTGACTATCGTCAGAGGACAAAAAACGTCGCCAAATGCTTTACGCATTGTCAATTTAGGGTTTATTTTTAAATTGGATTTATTTTAACAAAATTTTTAGTGTTGGGTACCGTGAGTGGCGGCCACTAGATCGCCAAAAGTTTATGTTGGCCGTTTTGATGGCCGCAAGAGGAAATTTTTTTTTTTTAAAAAATAAATGATTTTTATTATACTCAATTATTTTTTCTAACAAATTTTAATATTTAAAATATCTTAAATATTTGTTTATCATGTTTAACATTAACTTTTGGCGGTCTAGTGGCCACCACTCACCTTGTCAGGGAGTTCGGTTCAGTAAAAAAAATTAGGGTAATTTAAATTTTTTAAAAATAAATAATTGCTCATTTATTGATTTAGAAAAAAAAAATTTCATAAATATTTGAGATACTTGTCGAGTATCTTATTTATGTAACAATTACCGTGATTTAAATGAATTAAATACTGAAACATGTGAACAAATTTTTAACCATATTTCAAGATATAAACACTTAGTAAAAAATTTTACAAATAATCAATTTTTTTTCTTTTTTATTTGTATATTTCAAGGTTTAAATGAAAAAAGATGCCTAATTTTGGAAAAGAATAGAACTATAAATAGATAAAATATATAAAAAAATTACTCGTTTTTTTAAATGAAGTAAATTTCAATGCATAGTTTTTTCATATTTTTATGAAATTTAGTTGTAATTGTAATAAAATAAAGGAATGTAATAAATAAAAGTATTTTATTCTCTATTCCTTTAATAAAAGCAAATTTTCTGATCAAAATTTGCTCATGCTCAAAATTTATCTTTTAAAAAATTTTTAAGAGCGTTTGAAATAATTGTATTTAATGCAGAGACATATTATCATGTATAGCAAACTATGTTAAACCATATCTGAGTGTTGTGCGTAATTCTGGATGCAGAAATTTTTTGCAGAAATGTTCAGCTATAAAATACTAAGTTTAACTTTGAAAATGAGTTTCTGCAAAAAAAATAAAATTCTAAAATAACTTAAAAACATTTTTTTATTGAAATATTTTCAGCATGATCATTTTAATTTGATCATAAACTTCAATTTGCCTAAATAAATCCATATTTTAATATCAAAAAAGTAGTTGCTTCTAAATTTTTAGCCGTAAATCTTGGCCTATGTGGTACCTTAATGTAACCAGATTTAAAAAAAGGCTTTCGAAAAAAAATTAAAAAAAAGTTAAGACTTTGAATTATATTTTTGAGCCTAAAAACTGTGAATTATAAACTAGATCTCTCTCAAGGAGGCCAAGTTAAAAACTATTTTAAATCTCTTTAAATTTTTATAAATTTTTTTTATATTTTTCTAATAAAACTTTTGCAAGGATCTTGGTTTTCGACCTATTGTGTTATTCTTTTTGTTTGTTTTTATTCCATGAAAATAAGCATATTTTACAGCAAAAATTAGATTTTTTATTATTTATTGATTTTAGAATTTTGATTAAAAAAGTTTTTCAATAATGATTAAAATTTATATTAATTATTAACATAAATTAACTAAAAACAAAGAAAAGATTCTCAATTAAAAAAAATTCAAATAAAATAAACAATTATCTTTTTATTTCTAAAAAAAATTTATTTCAATTAGACCAATGAAATGTTAATCCATCGACATAAAAAAGGGAACTAGACTGTTGATTTACCTTGAAATTGAAAATTTCAGATATCCTCTGTAGCTTATCATTAGTATAATGTATTATTATTATTATTATTATTATTCCAAGAGACAAAGTTAGTTTAAAGATCCCTTAACCTTCTGTTCTTTTTGTATTTTATGGCATATAAATTTAGGATTTGTATCAATTAAAAGTTCAGTTATTGATTACAATTTTTTCTAAAGGTTCTCATGCAAACCCCTAAATCAGTGCTAATAGTCCCGGACCCTGTTACTTTTTTTAAATAAAGATTAAATTAACCACAAATTACAAATAGTACAAAAATTGAAATAAGTAAGGGGATCTACAACTTAAATATACCAATAAAAATTATTAAACTTGTAAAATATAAATTAAAGAGGTCTATAAATTTAGAAATTCCATTAAGTACAAAAAGTAATTTTAAAAAATTGTCCCTTTCCTATCCTAATGGGGAATCGCTCATCTCCTTTTAACTCCCTACCTGCGCTCCGTATTACAGAGTTTTATTCTTTAAAAGCGTTAATAAATAAATATACTTATATCTCTGTAATACGGAGCTTAGTCCCTCAGATTGTGCAAATAACACTCAAAAATCTCGGCTATACAAGCTAAGTACAAAAGGAAAACAGCAATATAATATTCAAATTTGATTGTCTATCCTCTAATAAGCTATAGCAGTCGCTTCTTTTTTCACAAGCCAAGCATCTAATTTCGACTTAAAAATGTTCAACGTTTTTTTTTTTTTTTTTTTTTTAAACTTTTTCGC
>VANL01001653.1:0-11534 GCA_006352455.1 Brachionus sp. 'Tiscar' | reverse complement strand
ATATCGGTACAGAAAACAAATAAATAAAAAAATTACCTGAGAACTTTTCAAATTTTACAAAATTTTGCCGTTTCAAAATTCACTTTTTACGTAAATTTAGATAAAAATCTGTTTTTGATTCTTTCTCAATGTTATTTAGACTTTTTAATTTATTATAAAAAAATTCTTTTTTCTGACTTTCAATTTTGACAATGAAATTGTTTTAATAATTAAATACTTTTTGTACTTTTTGGTATATTTAGTTTTAGAACCCTTTACTTTTAGTAATTTTTGTACTTTATGGTATATTTAATTCAAGTTTTTAATTAATCAATAGTTCAATTATTTTTTTATGTTTTTTTACTAATAGTATTCAAATCTTAAACAAACCTGAATCCTAAAACCAGAGCTCCCGCTCTGACACCATTAGATTTTTGAAATAACGATTAAATTAACTATAAATTACAAAAATTACAGAAAGTAGAATAAAGAACGAGGCAAAAATAAACTAAAATTACCATAAAGTACAAAAAGTACTAAAAGTAAAGAGGTCTAAAAATTAATTAAATAACCAAATACAAATAGTTCAGAAAGGAAAAAATCTATTTAATATTTAAATATCATTGTCTTTCCATGAATAAATCATCGCTTTTTATATATTTTTTTTTAAATATTTAGTTTTTAAACATCAAATTTAAAGTTTTTTTCTGAAAATAAATATAAAAATTTATTATTTCTTCTAAGAATAAACAGAAAGCATAAGTATTGAAGGCTTTCATAAAGTAACATAACTCTATACATTTTTGTTTAGAAAATTTCTATCACAAATAAAAAATTCATGTTTTTACGAAAAGAAAGAAAATTTTTTCAGCGATTTTTAAAATCAAAAAGAATTCCAAAATAAATCATGACAAAAAAAACAGTAAAAACAAATAAATAAAAAAAGTAAGAAAAATTAGAATTGATTTGTGAATAAATTTTTTTAACATCATGTCTTGATAATTTATAATCATATTTTATTAAAATAAGATTTATGAATTATAAAAAATTTCGAATAAGTTTTAATTTATATAAAATTGTAGTTATTTAATAGCACATTAAATAAAACTTGTTATCTTAAAATTCATAATAATTTTTTTTTCAAATGATTATTTTATATAAATAACAATATTTAGCTGTTTGAATACAGCAAAAGCTTTTAAATTAAAACAAATTATAAATATTTGATTTTATTGAAAAAATAAATTTTAAACTCTAATATATATAAATTCAAGCCAGAAAATGAAAAAAAATTAAATCAATTCTAAATGCCCATTAAAGTTTTTTGATTGACTGTTAACTAAATCTTTAAAATAAATCAAGCTAGATTTCTTACACACAACTAGTACAAATAGCTCCATTTTCACTTTCACCTTTGTAAAACGACTCACTTGATGAAATAACTCGTCCACACTTTTCACATTTGAAACATTCTTTATGAAAATATTTATCCTCGAAGACCAAATTTGGTTGATTGGGAGAAATTATTTGGTGACAAAATGAACAATTTTTTCCCTCTTTTTTTGTAAAACATCCTACACAATACGGGTTGTCATGTTTATCCATAAATATGCTTTGTCCAGCTAGTCTACATGAACACATATTACACACCAAACAATAATCATGGTATTCTCTATTCTTAAAAGTAACAACTGTATCTAAAATTGGTTGTGTACATTTTGCACATCTTGAAGCGCTTTCGACTAAGTTACGACTGTGACAAGAGCGGCAAATTGGATTTCCATTATTTTTAAAAAAAGATTTTTCTTTGAACTCTTCATTACATTGCCAACACACAAAACATTTAGTGTGGTATTTTTTATCGTTATAAACAGTGATGGTTCCCACTAAATCCTGTTTGCATTTGGCACATTTTTCTGACTCTTCTTTGACTTGTGGCTTGGTCCTCTCTCGTTGAACGGCTGGTAAACTTTCAACATTCGGCTTTGAAACTGTATCGTTCAATGTTACATTCATATTTGATTGAAAACGATTAGCTAGTTTATCTACTTCATGTGCCTCGGGTTTTATCTCTTGATAAGATGGTGGATTATCTTTAGGAATCGGTGGTGGTGCTCTATTAACCAATGATTCATCATTATCCATATATTTTTCATAGTCCATGTCGTATTTGTCATAGCAGCTTTCGCACAGAAATTTTCCATTTTCTAAATCATAAAAATCGGCACCAATCGGCTTGCGGCATGGGCCAGCACATACAAAACATTCATTGTGAAAGAATAATTCATCGGATATTTTCTTATATGAAACACCAGGGCTAAATATTTTGTTGCATCTATTGCACTTTGGTGCCACTTTGGCATTACAGTCTTCGCATGTCAAAGAACCATTTTTTTCCTTAATAAACTGACGACCACTGACTGACTGATTGCACATGCTACATCTCAAGCACTCTGGATGAAAATAGTTATTCTCATATGTGGCTATTGGTGACGGAGGCTCAATAGCTTTTGAACACTTTTTACAGTAATGCATTTTCGAATTAGCTTTGTTTTTAGTTTATAAAAATAGTTATGTTTATCTTAAATACCAAAATTAAGTGTGTAGATAAACAGCTAAGCATAATTTAGGTGAAGCTTGGCGTTAACCAGATTACTAATATTTCTGGGCTAGGAAAACTTGTAAGCTAATTGAGTCGGAAAAATAATTTAAACTATTAAATTTTTTTTTATAATAATTTATTTTTTTATTCGATTGTTTGAAAAATTACTAAATGCAATTAACCCTTCTAGAATATAGATAATTTTCTACGCAAATAAGATAAAAGCTAACAAGATCTTGCTTTAATGATCACAAAATCGAGCAGATAAACTTACATAATTGAGCAATCGTGCCGATTTATCCAACATTATTACTGGCACTGTTGAATTATTTGAATACTTCTTAGACAATTCTTTCCTTATGTTTCTAAGCTCTAGTACTAACATCGGCATTATAATCCCTATTTATTTCAAGTAATAAATCATTACTCTTTTCATATCTCTCAAGTACCGATTACACCAAGGATTAGAATCTAATTATACCGAAACAAATTAATCAGTTAACTTATGCCAAAGATTCTTCTGGCATTTATTTTTAATTAACCGAAAAAAAAATAAATTTATTTTTCTATTTAATTTGAACAATTTTAGACAAAATGTTCTCAAACTTATTAAAAAACTTACTTGCTGAGATTTCGTTTTGTTCAATTTACTTTTGCTCAAAATTTATATGTCCTAAAAATTATGCTCATATTTCATAATTCAATTCTTGCATATTTTTAGCCTATTTTTATTCTACTTCTTTACAAAAATAATTTAAAATTATTAAATGATTAAATTTTCTAATCTTGTTCGGATCCTAAAGCTTAATTTGATTTAACAAAAAAAAAGAAGAATTATTTGCTTGAAAACTTATTCTCATTTGTAAAAAGAAAAAAAGTTACGTAATTGGTGATAAAATTTATAAATAAATAACTGATAAAAAAAATTGATTTAATTATTTTATATTTTTGATTTTTTCCTACAAGCAAAACAAGAAACAAATTATTGTTAAAAAAAAAAGTGTAAAAATTTTCATTTTTATAACCGAACTTAATTTTATCTTATCAAGTATTCACCTACCAATATAAAAAAAAAAGGATGAAATTTAATGAATAACTGTTCGAATCTATCAGAAAACCTATTTAAATATTCCATTATCATTTGAAATATTTTAGGTAATTTTCAAATGATAATTTTTACGACAATACTTGTTGAATCTACCTATACAGGTTTTTTATCTAGTTTATTCAAATTTTGATATTTCGAAAATATCTAATTTTATTTTGCAAAGTTTTTCGATTCTAAATTTTACTAAAACTAAAATTTTTGCCAAATATTCAATTAAAATACTCTTATTTTAAATTTAATTTAATATTTATCGTGTGTATATTAACATTTTGTGTATAATTGAAATTTCATGGAAAAAATTTGAATATGAGATTAAGACTATTAAGAATCTAAATGACATATGAAAAAAACAATAAAAAATTAAATAAAAATTGAATTTAAATTTTAAGTTTGTTGTATTTTTTGTTTTTTTTTTAATACAAATATGTATCTTGTCGTGAGTTTTGGTTAATTAATCTGCTTTTTTCTCAAAATTAATCTTTTAATGCAATTAAATGTCATAGACAAAGACTTAAGATTTTTTATTAAACTCAATCAAATAAATCGTGAATAATTCATAATCCATTTAACCTTGAATAAATATTTTTTAAATTAAAGTGTAGACACTTTTAAATTCAACTTTAAGCAATTGATCACTAGCGAATACTAAAAATTATCTTGAGCTTTAAATCTATAATTACTTTACAATGAACCTAATTTAATAAATAAACTAAATTAGAAAGATCTCCAAATAAAATTTTTAAATGAAATTACAGTAAATTTCTGATCCTAAATGAATGTATACTTTTATTTTAGTGCTTATAAACTAATAGTTTCTAATATTAATCTCAGAGATTAGTAAGATCAAAAAAGAAATTATAAAAAAAGCTTATTAAAAACATCTTAATATTTATAAAAATTAACTCAGATAGGTTAAAGTAATTTAAAAAAGCATCTTAAATTAAATTTTTTAATATCTAATAAAATAAAAAATTGATTGAACTCTTTATTGAATTTTTATCAAGTTTCTTAATATTTTTGTCGAAATTTGAATAATATTTTTATAATCTATTTCTTAACTCTTAACTTCTTTCTAAATCAAATATTTTTTTCAATTTTTTAACTAAAGATATAGCTTTCCATTTAAAGAGATGTTTCAATCAATCTTCGAAATTTAATCAAACGATTAAAACTAGTTAATGAAAAAAATACAAAGAACAAATCAAATAGATGCCTTTATCTGATACAAAGCCATCTTAAGCAATTAAAGTTTATAATAAACACCTATCGTTTTTGCTCTTCAATAAAAGCAATTTATTTGTTGAATAATGTTTGAAAACATCTCAATCAGCTAGAAATTTATTTATTTTTAAGCAAAACAAAGTTTTAAAATAAATCTTAAAAAATATAAATTTACATCATTTATATTATTTAATGATTCTGCTCCATTTTTTAGCCAATAATACTTGTTTTGAGAAGACGCTGCTTTTTTTTAACCCTAAATAGTTTGAATAGAATTAAACAATTTTTAACATTATCACCAAAATTTTGTTTCTATTTTAATTAGAAAATTTATTATTTAATTTAATTTGCATGATAAAAATTAATTACAATTTTTTTTACCATTTTCCAACAAAAAACTTTATTCAAATATTTATAATTATTTTTTATTGTAATATTTTTAAGCTGCCGAACTTTCTCTAAAATAAAACTAACTATAAATTACTATAAAAATAAAGCATTAAAATTTTCTAGCCAAGCTTCCCCATTTGATGTTTTTTGAATACTTCAGATGCAGTAAATATAATAGAATCAATAATGCCAGAAACTGTAAATGCCCCGCCGACAATGGCGCAAATTGTGGTCAGAAATGTATAAAATGGTTTTCTTTTTTCTGTATATTTTACTGTAATTGGATTTAAATCATACCTGAACCATATGGTAGGAGGAACTCGAAATCCTCCATGTGCATATGGAACATACTCCTAGATAAGATAAGCAATCATTTTAGAAAAGTTTAAATTTTATCCAAAAAATTGCTTACTCTGTGAGCATAAGTGAATTGATATGGATAAACTTGTTTACCATTTAGATTTTCATAGATGGTTGGTACAATTTTCATTATATAATCATGAGATGCGATTTCTAAAATTAATTCAAGTAAAATTAAAATTGAATAGAAAATATAGAATACTCTCAATAGATTGTTGTTCATTTCCGTTTAATGATGCAAAAGATGAGTCTGGAATTGAATTCAAATGGGCTACATGTTCTCCAAAAGTCAAATCATTTATCTGATGGCTCATGTTAGGATCTTCTGGCTGTTCTGCTGATCCATGTGTGGATATATGAAAATTTCCAGGAACTTTGTTAACTTTAAAAGTTACTTTCATACGACAACCTGTAAGAAAATTTTGAAATTTTATTCGAGTGGAGTTTGTATATACCTTCATCATTATTGATATCAGTTTTAATAGCATTGTCAATAAAACCGACTTCGTGTCTTCCTAAATCATCCTGTATGTCAAGTCCTAAGTCTTAATAAAATTATATGCATTTTAAAAAACAATATTTATATTAAAAGTTACATTTGCATTTTATTTTGAATACAGAAATGTCTAATGTAACGGGTATTCTTCCATCATCTGAACTTTTTTTTTCTGAATTGTGAACAAATAGTTGACTTTGACTTAACAAAAATTCAAAAATAATAATAGAATAAAAAAATTATTTACACTTCAGGTAAAATGAATCCAACAAATTCAGAAAACATTAAAAAAAGAATGAATAAAATGCAAATAATGGAAATTGTTGCTCCAGTCTTAGTCGGCTGAGTGAGATCTTTTGGAATTTTGCGATATATGTCAAATCTTAAATATTTAAGTCAAATAAAATTTAATTTTTCATTAATCATGAATTCAAATTTTTAGAACCTTCTGATATCAAACTGCATTTTTGGTGTTGTCCGTCCAGGGTCTCAAATTTTGTTCTTTGAGATAGTAATGACGTCAAATAAAGAAATTTTGATCGACAATTACTATAAGTATTGAATATATTTAATGCAAAATAATTGGTTGAAACGCAAAAAAATACATTAACTATAGTTTTTTTTTAACTGTGTATTCATTTAAATTCATGGTTTAATACGTGGCTTAATCATAATGAAACTTTCTTGATAAAAAATAATATTTAAACATTCCAAATTGCTTCAATTGAATTGAGCTTGTGTAGTAAATTCAAATTTTTAGAATTAATTAATAACAGATGGAATTCATTTTAAAAATTTATTCAAAAATTAAAGATTTTTAATCATATATTTATGGACATGAACCAAAGATTCACTACTTTAAAAGATTTTTTTCTTCGATATTAAAAATATAATTCCTTATGGTTCTTATTTTATTCTAATTTAATTTTTTGATATTAATATATTTACTTAAATAAATAGAGGAAAAGAGTAAAATCTATTTTGAAAAAGAGATCTATTTTTTTATGCTTCCTAAAAAATGAATACCTGCTAGCTAATTTTGACACTAAATAAAAGAGAAAAAACATTAATTTTCATGTTAAAGTAGCAAATAATGATACATTAAATGATGTTAAAGAAATTAACATGAACCAACCCAAAAAAAGACGTGTCAAAAATATACAATATTTCGAATTTTGCATGTTAAAGATTTTGAAACAGCCGATAAAATGTGCAAAGGTATTTTCGATGAACGGAAATGGAGAAAAGGAAAGTTAGATAATCAAGAAAAAAGACGATATTCATGTTATTCTCAAGGTAGTAAAGGTAATTGCCCAGTTCATATGTATTTCTCTTGCACCAAGACTCACAAAAATGCATTCTGTATTTGTCAACAGATAAACATAATCATGAAAGTAAATGTGAATTACATTTTGATAATCAACGTTAAATCCAAATGTTAGAGATGCTATCAAAAGAAAAATTTATGTTATCATAAAAATAATTTTACGAAAAATTTAAATAGCAGAAAAAAAAATTTTCGTTACTTTTAAAAAATTATTATAAAGCTCTTTTTTTTTAAAGAATTATTTTAACAAAGTTTCTACGTTTATTGCTGAACAAACAAACCTGGCTTTTAAAAAGACCAAAAGCTTTTAAGATATCTGTTGAAAGGTAATTTGAAACGGTTTTCATCTATATCTACAAAATATGTAGATTCTTCAATCAAATAGTCTGAGCTGTTTCTACATAATTTTATTAAGATTCCATAATTTGAATTAAAATTATATTTTTGATAATTTGTTTACATTTTTTTTGGTTTTTGTATTTTTGTTCCGGCTTAGCTGAATAATTTTGTTGGCCTTCGAATATTTCAACATATAAAAAATTGAAAAGCTGATTAAAAAAATGGTCAGAAGTTTAGGTTTCTTTTATTTTATTTTTTGAAAAATAAGCAAAAGTTTAATCTTATCTGACTTATTAGTTAGCATATAAGTCTAATAATTTTTGCTACAAACCTTAATTTATGATGAATAATTAAATCATGTGATTTCAATATGCTATAAGAAAACAAAAAATAACAAATATCACAACCAGAAAAGGAGTTTCGAAACATATGCATATTTTATTTTAAATTTTGGTCAAAAATTATATTTTTGCTAAATTTTAAATTTTAAAATGCCTAATGAATTAGTGTTCAAAACATATGGCAAAAATAAATTTACGCATTTTCACTTGTCCACATTTATTTTGACGTTTTTGAGGTAACTTGCATAATTCTGGCTATAGATTCGACTACAAAATTTTTTTTTCAAGTTATTCACTTTTTCATGCATCTCGTAAAACATTCAGCAATGTAAAAGCCACTATTTCGGAAGAATGGATGCCAAGTTGTGACACAAGTAATACTTCATGTGAAATGTTAAAGCCAGACAATGTTTGGAATGAGCATACGTTTTTCAGTGATCAATCAGGCTCCAAATTTTTTCTTGGAATACTTGATGCTACATTTTTGGCTGCATATTCAATAGTAGGCTAAAAATATTTAAAAAGAAATATAATTTATTGTTAAAAAAGGGTCTTTTTATAAGTGGAATTCTCGGTGACCGATTTGATTTGCGGTTGGTTCTTTTTCTAGGCATGACACTTTCATCTATTTGCATGTTTTTTTTTGGAGTGCTGACCGAGTGGCTTTCAATTTATAACAAATTTTGGTATTTAACATTTTGGATTCTCAATGGTCTTGCTCAATCGACTGGATGGCCTGCTGTAGTTGCAGTGATGGGAAATTGGTTTCCAAAATCAGGGTAAAATGAGCTTGGTTTTTAAATCTTAACTACAATTTCTAAAGTAAAGACGCGGTCTCATTTTTGGAATATGGTCAGCAAACGCGAGTGTTGGAAACATTCTAGGAGCTTTGATGGTTGCGTCTATTCTCAAATATGGCTATCAAGTAAAAAATATTAACTTTTTGTTTTATCAAATTTTAAACCAAAAAAAAAGTATGCTTTTCTGCTATCATCTGCAGTATTTTTTTCGGGTGCAATAGTTGTTTTTTTTGGTTTGATTCCATCGCCAAAAGATGTTGGCTTAGCCGATCCAGATGCTGAACACAAAGATGAAGATGCAGCATCTGATATTGAAGGTAATTTATTTATGAAAAAAAAAACAATAAAATTCTTATTAAAAATTTTAGAAAATATGGAACAGCCTTTAATTCAGCAACCAAAGCCTATTGGGTTTTTTCAAGCATTATTTTTACCTGGAGTAATTATGGTAAGCTTTGTGTTTTTCATTTAAATATCAATTATCTATTGAATTTGACTTCAAATAAGTATTCATTATGCTACGCATGTCTAAAAATGGTCAATTATTCATTCTTGTTTTGGCTACCATTTTATTTGACAAACAAATTTAGATGGACTGAGAGTGTAGCGGATCAAATATCTATATGGTACGATATAGGAGGAATTTTTGGTTTGATTTAATAAAGTCCAAAAAGAAAATTAAATCAAACAATTTCTAAATTTAGGTGGTATAATAGGCGGTTATGTATCAGATGTTCTAAGAAAACGCAGTGTAGTTATCTTCACCTTATTGACCCTTGCTTTGCCTTCATTATATATATTCAGTGGTAAATTTTTATTAAAATTAAATTTTACATCCGTCTAAAATTTAAAATTTAATCTACAGATTCATCAAATAGCAAATTGATGAATGCATTTTTGATGTCTATAGTAGGATTTTTTATTGGAGGTGCTGCAAATATGATTTCGGCAACTATTACAGCTGATTTGGGAAAACAGGGACCGATTCAAGGTAACAAAGATGGTTTAGCCACTGTAACAGGAATTGTCGATGGAACTGGCAGTGTTGGGGCAGCTTTAGGTCAATTGTTTGTTCCTTTAATTCAAGACAAATTTAATTGGTTTTATGTTTTCTATTTTTTCATAGCTCTTGTAAGTCTAAAGCTAAAACATCTTTGTTTATTTAATTCTTTGCCTTTTTAGTGCATTCTGACAAATATCTGTATTATACCATTATTTTTACGTGAATCCAAGGAGCTTTATATTGAATTTAAGTCAAAAAAAAATTACAGCTATAGACCGGTAAATGCAGAAGAAGAAGATGAATAATATTTTCTCAAAAAAAATTTTAATAATAAATATGCGTGTAAATAATTATTGATATAAAATTTTTAATAAATAAAAAAATTTTAATCTTTTCTTTTTTTATTCTAAGCTAGAATTTTATTTATATAAAATTAAAACAAAATAAAAAAGACATCAATACGTATTTAATAACAGAATTTTTGATTAACTTATAAAAATGGAAATTATTGAAATTTTTTACAAAAATATAAATATCAATTTTTTAGAAAATTTGTATATGTCGTTAACTAAACAGTAAAAATCTTCTTTTTGCAGAATTAACAAAACGTACAAAAATATTGCAAATTAATTTCTTCTAAATTGTAAAAGTTTCGCAAGAATGTTGATAATAATGCAACTTTGAATATTGTCCCATGTTGTGTATACAAAACTTGCTTTTAATATTTAGAAATAAAGGTATTGTGAGTTTCAAAAACAAAATGAACAAAAATTCTTTAATTTTTGACAAATTTGATAAAATAAAATAAAATAAAATTAATTGAAAAAAATTCCGCAACTTAGTGCAACAAACTTTGTTGAATCTTTTTTACCTAAAATAAAAACTTTATTATCCTTTTTTTTTAGGTAAAAAATCAATGATCAATTTTTAAAATAAAACTTATTGATGTTTTATTTTTTTCTTTTATTTAAATCAGAAAAATTATTGTAAGTAATAATTTTTCAAAAAAGTTTGTTGCACTAAGTTGCAGAATTTTTTAAATGTATTTTACTTTGGTAGATTTTAATTTATCAAAAAATGTAGGATTTTTGTGTTCTTTTTGTATTTTAATTTCACATTTATAAAAAAAAATTTTATTTTTAAAAAAGATTATTTTAATTAAATATCAATTTAAAAAATAATTTTTTTTTATTTATAATTAAAAACGATTAAATAGTTTTGATTTAGACACTTATTAAGCTTATTTTTAAAAGTTAAATAATAAATTAACATTATTATAATTCCCACAATATTATCGGTGAAGCGTTTGCTTTTATTTAACTAAGATAAAATAAAATAAATTAAAGTTCTATTACACCAGAGGGAGTCGGGAAAAAACCAAATTAAAATTAATTAGAAATTTTTTTCATAAATTTAACTTTTCGATAATTATTTATTGGGAAAAAAAAAACAGTTATTAGTTATAATCTTTTATAAAAAGACCGAGTTAAATTTTAAATTTTAGCTAAATTTTGAAGTGAGAGTAGAAAACACGAGGTTTAGAAAATTTTGATTTTCATTAAAGACTC
>VANL01001652.1:0-11534 GCA_006352455.1 Brachionus sp. 'Tiscar' | reverse complement strand
TAATCAGGTCCAGAGTCTCAAGTAAATTTGTACTGCAGGATCTCTTTGGGAGAAAGCCCTGCTGAGCTTTCACGATAAGCCTATTTCCTAGCAAGTGTTTGAGCATGACCTCTTTTAAAAGACCTTACATGACTTTACAGAGGATACAAGTTAGCCAGATCGGTCGATAATTTGAAGGTTGTAATCTGTTTCCTTTATGAAGAGGAGTAACATAAGCCTTTTTCCAGATGGTTGGTACTATTCCAGTCACAAAGGATATTAACAAAAATTTACTAATTAATTAAATATTCAATGAAAGAAATATTTTATATTTAAATAAAATATGGTTTAATTTATTTGTGATTGAATTACAAAAAATATCCGATGCTTTAATAACATGGAAAGAATGTGATTTTTAAAATATTTTTTTCATTCTCAAATAAAAAATTTAATTTTTTTTTAATTTTCGTATTGTGAATTTCAAGAGCAAATTGCTTTTCTTCTTAAAATTTACTAAAATAAAATACATTTAAAAAATACTGCAACTTAAGACAATAAACTTTGCCTAAAATAATATTTCTGATGTAGATAAAAGACAAAAAATAAAACATCAATAATATTTAAATTGATTATTGATTTTGATAACCTGAAAAAAAGAAAATATAGTTTTAGATAAGTTAAGGTAAAAAAGATGCAACAAAGTATCTTTCTCAATGTTGTAGTATTTTTTAAATTGTATTTTATATTAGGAAATTTAAATTTATCAAAAATGAAAGAATTTTAGTTATTTTTGTTTTTGAAATTCACAATAACTTCAATTTTTCAAACAAAAATTAAACTTTTTTTATTTCATTAATAATTTTAATTTCAATTATGAAAATTCTTGCATTATTAACTTAACACTCAAAAACCGAATGGGTTTTTTCGACCCTTTGTGTTATTTTTCTTGTTTGTTTTTATTCCATGAAAATAAGCATATTTTGCAGCAAAAATTAAATTATTTTTTTATTTTAGAATTTTGATTAAAAAAATTTTCAATAATGATTAAAATTTATTAAACTAAAATCAAAGAAAAGATGTAGCATAAAAGCACAAAAAACCCGTCCGGTTTTTAAGTGTTAAGATAATTTTTATATTTAAAAATAAAAATTGAAACATCGCACTTTTTCATGTTATTTCAATATCAGATAACAAAAAATTAAACCATATTGATGTTCAAATTATAAATTTTAAAAAATTTAGATCATTACATTTTCTGACCTAAACAAATTTTACTAGCTCTATTATTACATTAACAATCATGAATTTTAATGAGTCATTAAATATCATGTTAAATGTGATATGATTTAAAATTAGTAATTTTCTTAAATATCTCAGTAATTATTATTATATATATCAATATTTGAATCTATGTAATAAAGATTACCAAGGGTTATTTAAATAATCGAATACGGTTTTGTCATATTAAATTAAACCATTTTAAATAGGCAGCATTTTCAAAAAATTTATTCAAATTTTGATTTTTTCAACAACAAAAAAATTTAACTATTTCTATCCTCAGCTTTTTCTTTATTCAATTTATCACGATATATTAAAAGTGCATTTTTTAGTCTACTTAGTTCATTAGAGTCATTTAAATAAACCATGCCAGCTGAAGTATGCTTGCGGCAGACTTAATTTAATAATTAATTTAATTTGTTTTGTTTGTTTTTAAAAACTTTACAGGAATTTTCCAAAACTTGATGACTATTTCGTCTAATAATTTGGTGACTATCTTGATCGTTTATGTCAAACAATTTAGCTCTAAATAAAAAAAATCATTTTAATTAACTTCAATGTTAAAATTACAAGTTTAATAATTCATAAGGCCCTCTTAGATTAATTGGATTTGAAGCACCACTGCTTATCAAAAGTCCTTTAGATTTTGTGTTGAAAGTGAGACATCTTCCAGCCATTATAAAATCTCTTCTTTCGGTTGAGCTCGAAATAGAGGGTGAATAACATAGCTCAAAATGAAGCGATAAAGAATTCACAGCCTTTTTAAAAATCTTATTTTAGAAGTTAAAAAAAATTCATGCTTCTCACATTATTCAATGGTCTTATTAGATGTTTATCGGTAAGACCACATTCTATTCCTGACTTAATGCTGATTATATCCGCATTAAAGTTGTTGTTGCACAGATACTTAAATTTTACATGTTAATTTTTTTTTTCTGAATATTTATTTACCAGCAGAGCTTGGCTATCAACAGGTTCCAATGCAATTATATCATAGGCCAACACCTCTTTGCTTTTCTTTTGTATATAATAATAAAAAAATAATTTTTAATTTTTTTTTTACCAAATGATGAAGATAAGTGCTAATATCATTGGGTTTAATTTTTATATTTATTCTAGAAAAGATGTTTATTTTTCTAGAAAAAGTGTCCAGTCGATTGGCAATTTTTTGGGGAATCTTGTAATTTCTAGGAGCAGGCACTATCACCTGTTGTTTATTCTCCTTTTTTTTCTGCTCTTTTGTTCTTGGCACTGTGGCCGGAAACTCGAAATCGACTGACAATCCCAATTCATTGTATCCTACTAAAATCATAAGATTAATTTATTCATTTCTGCAAAATAGTCTAGCTTACACTTTATTGCATTCTCAACTAGTTTATCTATTAAATTATCATTTAAATTAGTCACGTTTATATTCAAATCTGCAAAAGTAGTCATTTTTTATTTTTAAAAAAATTTTTTTTTTTTTTAGGATTTATTCAAAAAATAATTTTTATTAAATTTAAAAAATCGAATCAAGTGACTAAAAGAAGTTAACATTTAACCAGATTTTTGTTCAGGTTTTATTTCTTCGTTATCGTCTAAAATAATGTCTTCCGGATCAGGAGGACTAGGCATAAATTGTTGATCAGGACAAATTTGTTCAAATATTCTTCTAGCTTCTTTGACATGATGATCAAAATCGAGACAAACTTTGCTGCCTGATACAATGTGAAGATTTGTCGGTTTTGACTCATTCTTATTCATTTCTTTAGCCAAACACTCTGAGTTTACATGAGAAAAAAAATACGAAAACAAAATATTTGGCTTTTCATTTTCATTTTCTGTTTGTGACGTATTTTTGAACAAAAATTTAATTACTTCCTCGAAATTAATTTTGCTTGTTTGTTTGGCCTTGTTTTCGCAAAATAAGTAAACTATGACTTTAAAAAAAATGAGTAATTAAAAAGTAAATTTAAATTGAAATAAAGATAATACAATATCCCTGAGGAGAGCAATTCGACGCGTGAGATGTTTCTATCAAATAAATATTGGAACTTGAATCTGAAATTTTAGGCAAAAATAACAATGAAATCTAAGAAGTGAATGATTAGAAAAATAAATCTATTCTTTTTTTTTTTACATGATCTTGAATATCTTGGTTATTATAGATGCTTTTATCTGTTATCAAAATGCATCGAGATATTGTCTCAATGCTCTCAGGGTAAAGCATTAATGGTGCATAGCTTGAATCCAATATCAGATGTTCGCACTCAAATTCATCATCTTTTTCCCGAATTTTCACTGATTTTATTCTAAAAAATTGTAAAAATTTAAATTTTTTTTTATGAATTTTTTTTTGTTAATTTACAAATTAGACTCATCAATAGTTAATTGATCAATAGTTAGGTCAAGATAATAAATGGCGCCAAACACAGCCGCCATTCTACAAAAACATTGGCTAAGTTCTCCAATACCATACATTGGAAACAAAAATGGACTGTCTCCAAATCTTCCGACAGAACTCAAAAATTTTCTTGTCTCATCAAGTCCCTAGAAATTATTTTCCTAAATTAGTCTGAAAAAAAAAAATTTTTCCTTTTAAATTTTACTTTCAATGCCGAATCGGCTTTGTTGGGACACATTGCCACCGCATTTACAAGAATATGACTGATTGTTTTGGGAAAATTTTTGCCTCTAATCAACTCCTCAAAGCTTAAATTTTGTGATTGTGAATCAATTAGTTCTTTAAAATAGTCTTCTTTTAGACAAGCTTGAACAAATTGCATCATTACTCTTTTCTCAAGCATGCCTAGCTTTGTTGATTTGAAAACCTCGGAACGGGAAGTCGGAACCTTTGTTGAAGTATTAATTGATCAAATTGTTCTTTTTTTTTTCCTTGATTTTAAAAAATAAATTTTACTTTTTGCATCAAACCCTCACTGTCAATTGTTAAAATTTGAGAGACCATTTTGAATTCACAGTACTTGGCTACGTCTGATGTGATCAAAAGCTCGACTAGCTCGCCCCGGGAATACAAAATGTTGGGCGACAAGTCGAGCAGAAACTTTCTTGACAGATTAAGCAATTTATTTTCAACTCTTAGATAAAAACAATAGTGGAATTTAATAAACCTTTAATTTGATAAATTACTCAGGGTAAAAAGAAGTGTTCCATGAGTAATCTATTTCGGTGTAATATTTTTTCAAGTTGTTATTGCACTTTTTCAAATCATTGACAGGATCCGAGTTCATAACGTCGCGGGTCCAATCAATCAGACCAGATAGGGTATGGGAGGCAAACTCGCCTCCATAAAATTGACTCCTGGTTAGTAAAATGTCTTAATTATATTTCTTTCATTTAAATTTAATTTACTTATTACCGGTCAATATGAAACACAGTCTTGCCGATTCTGGCCAAGGCAGCCGATAAAATTGATTCGGTTAGGCCAGTTCCGGCAATTATCACATCGTATTTTTTGGGCAAATCACTCATATTTTTGTCATTAAGTATGACTTTTAAATTATGCACAAAAATTAAGTTTTGAATATTTATTTAAAACTATTCAAAATTTTATTCACTTTTGCAGGGTTTTTGGGTTTTTGTCAAATTTGTGCGTCATTTTTTAACAGATCAAAGTGTATTTTGATCTATTTTTCAAGACTTAAATTACATCATTATCAGATTTTTTTTTTTGGTGTATTAAGATTATCAGGCGTCGCATAGATTAATTTATCAATGAACCTACAAGATAAATAAAGAATATTTTATTCGATTTTTGTTTGAATTAGGTATTTTATTTTTTTTCCAAAAAACTTATCTTCAATTAAGTTAAAAAATTTTTTTCTAGTTTTTTTTTTTTGAATTTAAAAAAATATTTTATAGAAATTTTTTGCCTTTAAATTTAAATTAATGTATTATTTTCTAAAATGTCCATAATGGAAGTAAAAGATAGTTAAAATTATATTTGAATGATTAATTTTAAAAATTTTAAAAAATTTATTAAGAATTTCAGATATTTTTTCTTTAAAATTGGAATTATGGGAGGACCAAATGGGTTTACTTTTTAATATTAATAAATTTATTAATAAGAAATTTTTCATTTCAAATAAAAAAAATAATATTTTTTAATCATATAGAATTGTCAAGAGGTTTAAGCTTCGATTTTAAGAATAATAAGATAAAATTGTCTGTGACCACCTAGTTTATTCTTAAAGGATTTGAAATTTCTAAAAAGATACTAAAACGAAACTGTAACCAAAAATTTTGTTGTTCTATTATATTTATATATATTTTAAGAATTGACCGTAAAAATAATTTTACAATACTTAGTTGCGAATTTTACTCTATGTGGACATAGTTCAGACATGAAATATTTTTTTAATAAAAGTCAAAATTTTTGATTATTTTTTTACCTTTAAATTTAAACATATGTAATACAGTTATCTAAAACTTAATTATTGAAAAAAAATAATAAATAATTTAAAAGATATTTTAGCGATTAAATATCATCGAGTTGATCATCTACACCGCATTTACATCTATAGGTTTGGGTGTTAGTCACACAAGCAGAGAGTCTAATGTTCGATTCCCTCTAAGGGAAAATAAATCTTACAAATGTTTCTGTAATACAGGCCGGATAATTAAAGCCTCTTTGATTCAAAAATGGGCAACCGGTTTTTGATCGAAACCGTTTCTCAAAAAGGTACTGGGAAACAAATGAGCGCCACTCCCGGCTATGAGAAAAAAAGGGGCAATTATTATTATTATAATTTTAAATTTAATTTCTTGCTTTCTTTCTACTCGTTCAAATATTTAACTTAAATAAAATACAATATAAAAATATTTTTTCCATATATATTTATTTTATATGACAAAAATTTAAAAGATAAATAAATAAATTTAAAATTGATTATTTATTAATTTCCGATTTAAATTAAAGAAATAAAAAATTAGTTAATTATTTATTGATTAAAAAGCGTCATTTGAATGTGAAAAAGGACGTCAATTTTTATTTTGTGGTTAAAATAAAATAAAGAATTATTTCTTATTGGAAAATTTTAGCCGAGATATTTACATGATAGCATATTTTTTAATTATTCACTTTTAAATAAAGCATTTAAATCTTAAACGTATGAATATTTTTACTTAATAAAAAATTAAAAACAATAATATTTTTCTAAGATTTTGTTTTTCTAATTTTCGAGTTTTTTTTTTTTTTTTTTACTAAGGAACCAATTTAAATTATTTTTTACTTTAAAGTAATTTAGTCATTAACAAATTTTAATAGTAAAATTATAAAATTGAATTTATTTAAAAAAAAAAAGTGAAGAGAGTCTGTCCAAAAGCCCTTAACCAAAAACTTAATTTTAATGATTGTTTTTGACGTATCTAAGGTGATTTTATTTGAAAAAAAATGTTTAAATTAGTCATTTTGTATTTAGTAAGAATATTTTTTTGTTGCTATTCAATTAACTCCAGAGGTAATGTCTAAAAGAGAGAAAAAAAAAGTTTGTAAAAATGATAAATTTTAATTAAGAGCTTAATAAACGAGTTTATTGTAGGCTGATTCCGTTTATTTCTCAAGTCACAGCATGCCTCTAAATAGGTAGATTTGAGCAAAAAATTAAAAAGTTAGCTAAATTTTCAATTTAATTACAGAGAATTTATTTGTTTCTAAGTAAATTCATTTTCTTAATGGATATTTAGCCTCAGTTATAGTTTTAAAAAAATTATTTACCTACGAAAATAAAAAAATATTTAAATAATTTTGCAAAATTTGAATCATTATTTAATAAGTTGCATTTTTTTATTCTTTTTTTTTAGAAATATTTTAAAAAAGATTTGATAATGAATATTGATTTCAGACTAGCATGCTGTTGGTTCTTGGTAATTAGTTTGGGTATGGCTGCTAATGCCAAATCACTAAAGAGCTCAATCGAATTTGAAAATTTTTTAGACCACATTTTGGACAAAAAAGCACTCTATTCAAGCGAAAAATTTAGTAAGCGCACTTCAAATGCCGAAGCTCAAACACCAGACCAGTATTTAACTGAGACTGACAAGCGGATCATCAATCACCTAATTTCAAACAATTTAATAGCTAAGTTGATGAATATGTATGCGGTAAGCTCACGGTCAAGGTAATTTTTTGCTTGTTAAAAAATTTCTGGCCTAATTTTTTATTTTTCAAGATTTGGAAAAAGAAGCATTGAACTAGATCAGTTAATAGATAACAGTTTTAAAGAAAAATAAAACTAAAGTGAAAAAATCGATTATTATTGCCTTTCGATCTCTTTGCATTATTTTATTTTCTGATTTTTTCATTGATAATTTAATTTATTTAAATAAAAGTTAAATATTTTTTACATTTATTTGTTTAAAAATCGAATTTATTAAAATTTATTATAACCATTTTTAAAGGAAATTTTTTGTCAATCAAAATAAAAATCAATCCAATAGCTCAAAACAATTTTGATTTTTAATAAACACCTTATTCAATTAAAATAATAAAACAATTTAAATTATTCATTAACAGCTTAATTCCAGAAGTTCGAAATTTTTTATAATACTGGAATAATTTCATTTGACTTTTTTTCCTTCTTCTTATATCCAACTAATTTTAATATGCGAATTTTATTTTCCCCCGCAGCCATACTGACGGTACCCAACACAATTAAAAATTATAAAAGAGTAATTTTTTTTTACTTTACTTAACTAATTTTTATTTTAGTTTTTAATTTTTTTTTAAAGATTAAAAAATATCTAATCTAAAAATGGTCTTAGAGCTAAATGATCATAAAATAAATTCAAGTCTCTTCAATTTTTTTTAATTGTCTTTCTGTTGTATGAGGTTTATCTTGAGATTAACAAGTAAATCCTCCGTCTAAAAAACCATTCATCAAAATAAATTTTTAGAAAATTTTTTACAAATTTTTGTGAATATCAAAAGATGGAACAATTCTTGTTAACATTTTTAATAAAATTAGGATTATAGTAATTTTTTGTCTAAAATTCTTGATAAAAAAATCTATTAAAATCAGTAATATTTTGAAAATATTTAAAAAAAAACAGCTTGAATTAAATAAGAAGATGGCTTGGCCAATTTTATTTAGAATTAAAATGCCTATTTAAAAAAATTTCATTCAATTAAAATAAACAAAACACTTTTTTGATTTTTTTTAATACTATGATTAACTCAGAAAACTAACAAAGAATAACGCGAAATAGCTTTAAAAAATTTTAATTTTATTGCTCCCAGATAAATGACAAAAAATAAAATAAACAATTAAAATTTAGTGTTATTACCGACTAAATTAAATAATATTTTTTTAGAATAAATTTTTTTTTTAATTTATCTAATAATTTTAAAAAGTTTGTTTAAAAATTGGTAAAATATATTTCCAAAGTAATTTAAATGAAAAAAAAAAACAAAAAATTCAAAGCGTTTAAGAAATTTTTAAATGATTCATACTAAACTAATTAGTTCTTCCAACTTGCAGTGTTACGAAATTTTTATTTAAACAAAAGCGTTATATGGTCACCGTGTAATTAAATTCAAATTTTCAAAAACAAATTTACATTATGAAACAGTTAATTTTTTTAACTGTTTACGTTTAAAAACTTAATCCAAGTTAAATTAATTGACTAAAATTAAAGAAAAAACAAACAATAATTCTTGATTTATTGAAAGAGCTTTGAAATATTAAAAGGAGAAGTAATTCTTTTGATCAGCTTCATATTTTTTCTTCAATAAAAAAAAAAACATAAATATAATTTAATTTTTATAGAGCTTTTTTATTATTTTTAACATCAATAGTATTTTTTTATTTTTTTTATTAAAATAATAGTTAGGGGAGGACCCAGGGCAGTTTGGAATGGTAATTAACCTCCCTTTCAGCCCCGTGTTAGTAGTTTTGATAATTGAGAAAAAAGTGAACAAAATTTTGAAAATGATACAAGACAATAAGTTTTTTTTTTTTTTTTGATCACTTGAGAGACACAAATTTTGAATAGAGCATAATTAATTTTGAATGAATTTAAAATTAGAATAAGATTTTTTTTTTTTTGGGAGTTGATCAATAGTATTAAGATGTTTAAGTTTAATTGTGTACATTGTTTTTCATTTCGAGAAACAGATTCAAGAGTTGCTAGTCTTGGATCAAGTTTAATTTAAGAATAGATACACCTGAAAAAGTTTTAAGAAATCGAATTCGGATAGTTGCTGAATGCTACATCAACAAGACTATCAAAATCAACGGCCAGCATTAACTTTTGGCGGTCTAGTGGCCGCCGCTAATGGTACCCAACATTAGTATTGCTACTAAAACTGAGTTTAAAAAATTTTTTTTTAATTATATTTAAAAATTTAAATATTTTTGTCACAATAGCTCTATTTAAATCCCTGTAAATCAGGCAAATATCATCATCGTTTATTTTGGCTAAAATATGCTAATGCTCTTTCCGGAAAAATTGATTAAATTGAAAACAGAGTATTACCTGCATCACCACACAATAGTAATTTTTGATAAAAATCAAAATGTTTCTAAATAGTTAAAATTGTAAGCATATAAGGGTTAGGTACAAAAAAATCAGCAATTTTAATAACAAGTCTTGAACTAGTAACTTGAAAAAAATCCGAAAATTAAGTTTTAAGTAATACATATTGATTACCCAAGTCATCAGGCATTTTGATTAACTTAATGGGTGCTTAACTTTGGGAAGCTATAAAAATAAAATGGAAGGAACTATAGGTTTACCAGCAATATTTTATTGTAGAGGGCATTTAGGGCTATTGAGACAAGAAACAAATGAGACAATTTTTTACTAAAAAGACCCAATAGATAAAAATGAATTATGCTATTTTTGGGTCTATTTCGTTATGTGATCACTGGTTCACATAAAAGGTGAACCAACTTACCCAACCTAAATAGGACATTAAAAAGCTGGAAAAGTCAGACCTATGTTGTTCCTGGTTTCAGAAATCTCAACTAACTTTTTAGATTAGCAACAATTGGTATCCCTTCGTTTGAAAGTAAAAGTAAAACAGATGATGCAATCGAACTTTTCAAAATTGTTTGCAAATAGAGAATTGTTCAGCAATATGCCTTCAAAGATTCAAACCAAACCGATCCGATTACCCATCCGATCATTTTTCACAAACAAATTAGCATCCTTATGGAACGAGCTACTGGACGCTGTCGTTTCTGCAATTTGCACAAATGCATTCAAAGACAATTTTGGCAAAATCATATTCCAGCACCAAAGTCGAATAACCAATTTGTTTTTCTTCTTCATCTTATCCTCTTCTATGTATAATAAATTTAGAAAAATTGTTTCAATGATGCAACAATCAAAAAAAATTTTTTTCTAGTTTTAATAGATAACATGGGCCAAAAAAATTCTCTTAATGCTACAAATTTAGCTTTCCGAAAGCTAACAGGTTTCATATTGACTTATGCTTAAGTCAATAAAAAAATACTAATATTTTATTCTTTTTTAAAAATTTAACTTGTACAAATTAATTTATTAAAAATAAAAAATTTATTAAAATATGAATATTTAATTTCTTAATAAAAAAGAATATTTTTTAGTCGATAAAATAATTATTTTATTTTATATTTCTCCTATTAAAAAATCAAAAAATCACCAAAGCCCGAATATTACGCAAATACTTTTCTTCAATTTTCAAAATAACTTAAAATTTTATTTATTTTTGTATTTTGTTCAATTTTATATCATAATATTTAAAATAAGAACTTAAATATTTTTAAAAATCAAAAAATTATTTAATAAAATTCATATTATTTAATTCAAAGAACAATTATTTTATTATTATTGTATTTTTTTTCTTTTAAATTTTTTCTTTTAAAATATAGATTTTGAACTACTTAAATTTTTAATCAAAATTTGACTTCCTTAAATCTTTTCTTTTAATAGATTTTCGTCATAATGCTATTAATTATTCATTTAAAACTTTTTTCTTAATGATTTGTTTATATTCCTTTAATTATTGATTTTTATTTATTTTTCAATTTTATTACTTAAAAATTTTTAGCTTAAAATTTAGCACATATATTTTTACCAAAGTTAATTTACAAGTTTAATAAAGGTCTCCATTTTTTTTGATTAGTCACTTTTTTTTTTAAATAAAACAAGAAGCAAAAGTTAAATCTTTTTCCAAAAATATAAAAAAATTTAATGGTTGTAAATAAAAAAGTAAAAAAGGAAAATTGAAGTTTCTGATCAAAATTTTTATGCATATGCTCAATATTTATCTTTTAAAGAAATTTTAAAGA
>VANL01001651.1:0-11554 GCA_006352455.1 Brachionus sp. 'Tiscar' | reverse complement strand
TTTGTTTTTTTTGAAATTCACAATACCTTGAATTTTTTCATTTTTTTTAAATTTTAAAATTCAAAATGGATTAAAGAAAATTTTTTTTTAATCATAATTTTTAATTCAATTAGAAAAAAAAAGAACTTAAACGATTTTATGAAAAAGTTTAATAAGTTGTTTTCTTTCTAGGGTTTTGTATTTTTTTTAAGTAATTATCAATCTAAAAATTTTGATCTAGACAAATATTTACTTAAGTTAGTAAATTTAGTATATATGAAAAAAAATAATATTGAACAATATACATTTTACCTTGTAATAAACATAGTGCTTAAAATTTAAAAAACAAATAATAGTAAAATTTTAATGACTAGAAAATTGAATTTAAATTGACTTAGACTTAATTATTACTCTTAAAAATCATAAATTAAATTTAACCTTAGTTTAATTAAAAAATAAAATAAAAACTTACCCCATGGACATAACCCGCACAAAACAGCTCCACCATATCTTACATATTTTTTAAGCAACTGATCAACAAAAATTTCGTTTTTATGAATATTTCCTGGCCAAATAAGAATTTTAGCAGATGATTTTAATAGCTCTGAACTTGATGTAAATTCTTCTATATTTCGAATGTCATTCTCGTCATCAATTATTTGATCTTTAGAAAGCCATTTTTTAATATTTTGCCATAAATTGCAGAATTCTTTGGGATATTGTGAGAAATTATTTAAATACAATTCGTGGCTAGTGACAAACACTCGTCCAAAGCCATAATCTGCCCCAGCAAATATTACAGAACCACAATCGTTTCCAGTTAAAATTGGAAAAGCGTTCTGCCCAAAAACTAGCAAATTACCTGGAGCTCCGCATTTGGGAACGTATCTCACTTTGTCTAAAATTGAGTTTATTCTCTCCTCCATTTCATAAAGTCTTCATTTTAACTTTTTATCTTTCATAAAAACTTAAATTAAATTTTTAATGAAATGTTTTTTAGAGTAATAAAATAAAAAGTAGTAAAAAAACTCATTAATAATTCTCAAACAGGTATGATATGTAATTGATTGAGAAAACATGCAATAAAACCTGAAAGGTAGCTTAGCTATAGGTATCTCGCGTGACACAAAAAAAAATTTAGCTGGAAAATTGTTTGTCATTTAAACAAATTTGTTTTCTGCTAATGTGCAAGAGTCAAAAAATTATTTTTTGAAAAAAATTTATTTGTACGATTTTTTAATAAAAAAAAATAATTAAAATTTTTAAATCAGTTGTTAGTTTACGGTCATTACCAAGCCAAAAAAAAAGCTATAAAAATTATCTTTTTTAAAGAATAAAATTACACCAAGTATTTTTTGATAAAGTCAAAATAAAAGATAAATTTTAACTATTCTACAATTTAGTCATTACTAAATCCTTATCTGCTCCAATTTTGCTTGACTGCTGCTCAAGTCCCGAGTTTTCTATCGTTCTCAATTTGATGCTTAGTTTCAACTCAAATATTTTTTCTTTTTCAGCATTTATTCTTTTGCTAATCAAATTGATTCTTTCCTTAAAATCAAAAAATTTAAATATTTGTTAAAATATATTTATCTTATTTAATTCTAATTTAATTATCTTTTTAGGATAATGATAATTTTTAAATAGATTTTTCTTTAATATTATATTCAAGTAATTCATAATAAAAAAGCTTCACTCAATTAATTTTATCTAAAAAAGTATTTTAATAAAATTACCTATAAGAAATCTTAATTAATTATTAGGTTGAAAAAATAAATTGATAGAGGAAAAGCTTTTAAGTTGGAAATAAATATTGACGTTTCATGTACATACAATGAAATAACAATGCCAAAAAATAAAACTTTTAAGTAAAAATGATATTTTTTTCCTTATTTGCTTTGAAAAATTGATCTTTTGATTCACCTCTTTTTTCCAATAAAATGATTATTAATTAGTTTCTCAAAATTTTAAACAAAAAATTTTAGCTAGATTCATCTAAAATATAACCAAAAGTTAAGAGAAATTATTTAAGACAGCAACGCTTGTGAAGAGGTCACACAAAATGGCTTTATTTCCAACTTGCTAATCTAATTTTTTAATAAATTCGCTTTTTTTTATTCATTTATTTTCCTGATAATAAAATAAAATTTCAATTAAAATATTCAACTTTTTTAACTACAGTCAACCCTCGATATTCTGGAATTCTAACAAATCCGACCAAATTTTCATTTCCCATTAACTCTAAATATTTACATGGTAAATTATTTCAATTAACATGTCGGATTCTAATACTGTTTAAAAACAAAAAATTGACGAACAAGGGTCCACAGTCAAATCGTACAGATTTGACAAAAGAGAAATAATTTTGTAAATAAAACATTCTTTTATTAGACATTTTTTAATTTTTTACATTTTCAGTATTACGACACCAAATTGTCGAACCAAATGTGTCGGATTATCGAGGGTTGACTGTAAAAGGAAATATAAATTTTTTATCTAAATTAAAAAGCTAAATCTTAGGTAGTGGAATTTTAGAAGAATAATAGTGTTAAATTTATAAACCGAACAAGTATAAAATAAAATAAAGTATACAATTTTGAAAAACGTACAAAATGCATCGTAATAGAAGATGGCAAAAATTATATTCATCATTGAATGACTTAATTTTATTTAAAAAAAATATTTACTGATATAGCCTGCAGAAGCTTTACCGGATTTGGTCACAGTATTACTACTAATGATAAATTTTCGAGAAAATAACCCTCTCTATGTTTTATAAATTTTCTTAATTGAAATTTTAGTCTGTTTGAAAAATGTGTTTTTATACTGAACTCGAAGCTATTAATTGTCACAATTAGATTTTTTATTTTTTTTACAACAAAGGATTAAATTTTTAATTAACTAAAAAAAACTAAAGGACAAAAAACTTTTTTTTATCTTTTTATAAGTATTAATTGACACACAAATTCATGTAAATTACTAATTCTTAGTTTACGAACTTAAATAAAAAATATTGACCTAAAAATCTATTTAGTTTATTAGCCATTTAACTGAATAGTTATTTGGTATTAAAGCCATATATTTTACCTCAAGTAGTTTATTTTCATTTAATAAAAGTTGTTCATTGTCAATGAGCTCTTGTAATGGAAATTGACTTGTATACGGAATCGGTAGAACAAAATTCACATTTGCAAAATTTGAAGAAACATTTTCTTGAAGCTCATCAACCAGAATTTGCTCTGTAGAAATTCGCTCCAATATTTGTTGCACTGGAAAAATAAAGAATTGTAAAGGTTGATTGAATTAAAAATAATATTACAAGATTCTATTAAAACTGAATTTTCGCACATTAATATTTTTTCATTTTGAACAAGTTCGCTTACATCTGGCAATTTAGAATTGTTTTCATTTTTATCCTCATTTTTTGACTTACACATATTTTTAATTTGTTCCGCTTCTTGGTTTTTTTTCTCTGATTTTAATTTTTTAAGTTTTCGTTTTAATGAAGTCACATAACGCTGAAGGCCCCATAATTCTTCACTCAATTGCTCCTGTAGAGTCTTATCACTCGAATTTTCCTCACTAGCGATTCGGCTGTGCAATTTCGATAAATAAATTTCTTGTTTTGCAATTTCTTGTTCAATGTCCCTAAAAAATATAATGATTATTATCAATATAGCATTGTAACTCAAACACAAAAAGTATATGAGCATTAAAATTTTCAAATTTAAGGATTGAAATTAGTAAAATAAATTTTAAGAATTTTTAATGATTTTTAAAAGCTTTCAAAAATGTTAAATTTTAAAATTTAATTTCAATATATTAAGAAAAGATGATGAAATTTTTGATAAATTAACTACATCTGGAATTATTTGTTCACTTAAAATCTATTTATGTTAAATGAGCACTGTTGTTAAAGATTTATATTTTCGGCATTGTGAATTTTGGAATAAAAATTTTAAATTTAAATAACTTTTTTTCTACTTAAGGTATTATATTAGTTTTACAAAATGTACCGTGCAAAATCTCAGCAATTAAATTTTAATGATTTTCTAATGCATTGAACGCATCCAACACTAATAAATAGTATTGGAGTATGGAATTGGGTAGGCATTGTCGAAATAAATTCTTTTAGCTATTTATGTAAACAAAAAATTTATTAAATAGACTAAAAATAAATTAAAAAAGAATAACAAATAATTGTATGCTTGTTTTTCGAAAAATAAACAATACAGTGCTGCTACGCTACGATGAATTTACCGTATTTTACTATATTTACCGTAAAATATGGTAATCTAAAAACAGGTATTTATCGTGTAATAACGAAAATTATAGTAAATTTCCCATAATCATTTTAAAATTCAGTGAAAAAAAATTCCGAAATTTCTCGAAAAAAAACAATTTTCATGAAAAAATTTTTTTATCGAATTTCTGAAAATGTAAAAAAAATAAAAATTGATTAAATTTTTTTACGAAAATTGACCCAAATTTCGGTACATTTAAGTAAAAAATGGTAAAAAATAAACAAAATTATTAAATTCAATTATTTTAATTAGCAAATTTTAAAAATGAAAATTTATATATTATTTATAAAATAAATTTTATTTTTTTGCCTTTGTTGCTTTTAAGCTGTTTGCTTCCTTTTCTCATGCTTCTTTGAATGTGGATCCTTTTGGAACGAATTTTACAAGACCAATTGAATATTATAATAAAAAATTCCAGTTTTTGTTTATTTTTTAGTTAAATTTACCGAAATTTGGTTTCAATTTTGATCTTATCTCTGCCTTTAAGAAGGATACAAATTTTATGTTCTTATCAAAAAATTTCTAATTTACTATTTGTATTTTAATCAGATTTTAGTATTTTATTAATAGTATTAAATGCTTTCAAGTTATTTAAAACTTAAAAAAAAAGTTTAAAACTAAGTTCCAATCTTTAACTTAAATATGTCCTTATCGAATTTAGTCTAATTCAACGGAGCAAAAGATGCTATGTAAATTGTAGCACAAAGTAACAAGTATTTCAAGATTTGTAAACATCTGCAAAATTTAATATTTTAGCAGACTTGTTTTTAAGTCACAGTTTTTAGTCAAAGTCAAAGCTGTGACTTAAAAACAAGTCTGATCCTGATAGATCACTTAAATAATCCCTTCGAGATCGTTGTCTGTTGCTAATTGAAATACGAGAATGTAATAATTTAAAATTATTTTGCCATTTTGACAATTATTAGCAATTTTTGACTTGACTTAAAAAAAAAAAAATTGTAAGTCATTGACTTGACTTAAGACTTGTGACTTAAAAACAAGTCTGAATTTTAGTACTGTGATTTTAGGATTTTTACTTCAAATTTAAGTGGTTTAACAGAAGATGTACCAGTATGCACAATTTATAATTGGTACTTTTTTTATTTTGTTTTTGTAATAAAATTCACAAAGTTCTCAATATGGTTGAAAGAAAGGACAAAGCTCCCTTCCAAACTGCCAGGGTACATAAAAACATTAATGTTTTGATTCATAAAAACATGAAAATATTAAATGAGCTTAATTAAATTAATGCTGTATCATCTATACACTATATTTTTTTCATTTTAAAAATACATTTAAATACTGTGTTATTCATTTTTTTTATTCAAAATAAAATAACTTTTTTTTTCTGTGGAAAAGATTTTTTATTCTGGGGAATTTTTATTTAATTATGTGAAAAATTTTACTTAATTTATTATTATGCTACCAGCTTTTTTTATAAACAAGAGTGGCTATTTTTTAATTCTTAGAAAATTCTCTACAAAATAAGAAATATTAAATAAAATAGAAAATATATGAAATATCGCTCTATGCTCTTTTATTTTATAATGATTATCTCGACTGATTTTTATTTTAGTAAGAAATTTGATCCAAATAAAATTTTAAAATTAAAAAACTACAAAAAATTTTTAAAAAAATTACTCAATGCTCTCCGGTACTGAAGAAAATCTAGAAATAGCGTCTTCATGGTACAATTTAACTCTATATCTCTTGAATCTGATCTCTTTAAACAACTCAGCAGCATTGTTTAATATAAATTTAAAAATTCGTTCTTTAATACGAAAAACGGGCTGAAATTTTTGTACAAACAGTCCAATTTCTAGTTTATTGGTTTCGCTTTTGTCCAAAAGGCGACTAAAATGCATAATCAAGTATGCAAATGTATCAAAATTGGGCTGTGGAAGTTTGAATACTGCGGATTGTAAAAGTTGAATTTTTTGTTCGCGATCGTTCGATTCGCACTTGTCAATTATGGCCAATATTTCGTCTGGTATTATTGGCGATTTTAGTTCTTTTAGGAATTTCTTAATAACAGCACATGCTAAATTTGGATCCGAATAAAGCTCATCTATTTTTGTTTCAATCACATCGTTATTTATCGATTCACAAATCGATTCCAAGTGAGATTTGTTGGCGTGATGTCTATATATATTTTCACTGTTTATCGCCTTTTGCTCAATTAAATCCATGCATATCCGGATCGGATAAGGCACATTGACATTATCTGTTGCTAAAAATGAATTAACCGCATTTTCTAAAAGGTTTCCGAATAGCTGTTCGCGATTTTTTGTGTTTTTAAGTTTGCCTTTGCCACGTTTATTATCTGAAAATTAACCAATTTTACTTTAAAATTTCACTTTAAATTTCAAAATTCATTTTTATTCTCATATAAATAAAAATTTAATGATTCTAACTATTAAAATAGGATTATTTTTTTTTATAATTTTTATCTAAACAAAAATTTTTTTTAAGGGTTGTTTAAAAAAATCATAGATTGATTAATTAAAATTTAAATTTTCAATATTTTATCAACTTTCTTGAAAAATTATTCAAAATAAAAAAATATCAAACAATTCAAGCAAAAAAAAAACGAATAACTTGTTTGTTTTACAATAAATAAATTTTAATTCAACTCAATTAGCTCTAAAAGAGATAGATGAATTATCTGTAAAGCTGATTCGATTAACAAAAAAAAATTTAACTGATCTTCTTTACTTTTTTGAATATTTTTGAACACTTTTTTTACTATTTTTTATTCTAATAGAAAAAATTTTTTTTTCTACTTTTTGATATGGCAAATTTTCTTCATATCTTAATAATTAATTGATATTTAAAATTCTAAATTAAACACCGTAAAATTGAAAAAATTGCCACATATATTGTTTACTTCTTTTAATTGCTATCATTATAATTATTTTCCACTATCATGTTTTTTAATTAAGCGAATTATTTGGCTGAAAATTTTTACGAGTGTATGTTAAACTTAAAGTGGAGTGTGTTAGTAACGCAATCAAAGAATACATTAAGATTTAATGTAGATTTTTAAAATATCGTTAAAATTTCATTATCATTTCTTAATTTTATAAAGAAAATATTAGAGTAAAGTAATTTGAAGAAAATTCTTTCATGTTTTTTTAGAATATATAAAGAATATCTAAAGAAATGTCTTTTAAATATCTTCTGCCTTGAAGATCCAATTCAGTAAAATGCTAAAATTTTAAACAAAAACATTAAAATATCTATTTTTTAGAACAACTGATCAGATAAATTTTGCTATTATTCTCTTTTTTATTCAATATCCTGCTTTAATTTGAGAATACTCTTTTCTTTTAGTACAGATGAGGAAGATCAAATATTGAGAATAATACTTGAAATTGTACTATGCTAAAAAATCAGAGAAAAACAGTACTACCTCGTATCTCTTGAAGCCAAGGAACTTTCTGAAAAATTTGAACAAGTGAATTTTAAGGCAAGCAATTGCTCCCTTTACAGCATTCCTAATCGAAAAAAAGTGATCTTAAAAACTATTCATGGTGATAGTGGAAGTGCATATCCGGATATTATGATAAATTGGAAGGTTATGCTAAGTGAGATTATTGCAAATACTGATCTGGAGAACATATTTAATGGAGACGAATTGGGTTTATTTTGGCGAATTTTTTCAAATAACTGAATTTTCAATTACTTTTAATCTTTTGATATTGGTTTCTAAAAGAGAATTAAGACAAGGAAAAGTTTAATATAAAATATAAATAAATATAAAAAACTTTCAAGATTATAATTAAATAATCTTGTGGTGAAAAAATAATTAGAATATTTCTGAAAAAAAATAATTTTGAATAATTACCTTCTTTGCTTTCTTTGATGTCTTTCAATCGTTTTTCGTCTTTAAATGACTTTTTAAACACACTTAAAGAGGACTTTTTGTTGTCATTTTTTGACTTTTTAGTATTTCTGTAAAAAAAATTTTAACTTATTTTTTAAAATAATCTCAAGTCTCAAAATTACTTGGTATTTACCAAAAATACAGAATCTTGATTCAGATCTGCTGCTAGAAAAGCATAGCCTTTATCTTTAGAGTCTTTTTTGAATAAGAACTTTTTTGCTTCTTTTTTTTTGTCCTTTTTTTCTTCGTCAATATTAACTTTGAAAAAAAAAGGAAACTTATTTTTGATACAAAAAAAAACTAAAAAATACAATCAGCTTCAGATATGTTGTCTTTTAAGCCCTGAAAATCATCGGATCCTTGGCTTGTATTCGAATTTTTGAAGCTCATTCTATCACAATTTAAAAAAAAATTAAGGTAATCTATAATATAATTATAAAAAGTGCTTTAAAAGAATATTAGTTCTTTTATTTTATTAAAAAATAATAAAGTTTATTTTATTTAATAATTTTATTAATCATAATCATCAAGCTCTCGGTCAATTTTTTTCTGATACAAAATTGATTTCAATATTTGATTTTTCATATTTTTACCTATTCTTTGACCTAAAAGCTCATTATCAAAATTCTCCTGAGACAAATATTCGCAGAAAACATCAAAATCTTCTACACTAAAAATATTCTGTGTACAAATGTTTAAATACTGCTTTAAATTTAAGTCCATAATGAAGTTTAACTTTCGATTTTTGTGCTGAATTTTTTTGTTCGGCTTTTCGTAAAGACCAGATCTCTCGAGAAACAAATGTCTTTGGCGAATGTGTTCCATGGAATAGCTAAAAACACTTGAAGAACTCATTTCTTTTTGATCAACACCCATAAGCGCAAAAATATAGTCGAATTTATAGCCAAATAAATCCATATTGGCTGTTAACAAGTCAGGTGACCGGACTAAAAGTGTTTCTAAGTGCCTTCTAGAAAAAAAATTCTTAAACTCATTCAAACGCTGATGCAAATTTTTTTTATCAAGTTCGATTATTTTTGGATTTTTTGACAAAACAGTGTTAAATATCTGATTGTTAAGCGCACATTCACGGAATATGTTCCACGTATTTTCCAAATTTTGTTTGCTTAGATTCTCCCAGTTTTCGTGTGTTTTCAAAGCATCGCACAAATATTTGTCCTTAATTCCAAAGGTGTTCAAATTAAAGATCAAAGTTTGCAAGAATTGAGCGTTACATGAACCAAGACGCTCAAGTGTTTTTAAATCGAGTAGATTTGTGTTTATTTTTACTGGCAAAATGGCTAAATTTTCTTTGATTTTTGACACTTCTTGTATTTTGGAGGAATAGTGACGCACAAAAAATTTCATCATTTTTTTCTAATTTATTCCAAAATTTAAAAAAATCCTGTTCAATTTTTCACTAAAGCAGGGTTAATTGCTTTTTATTAAGAAAATCATTAGGCATTCATAACCGATGTTTCTTTCTAACATTTTGGAAAAAATATGCCAAAAATTGTATTCATTTCCATTAAAAATGAATTATTTAGAAAGCATAATTTTAAATTATAAAATTTGCAATAGATCATTTTTTGCATGTAGTTTTCTATATGTTTAAATGGGTGTCTTTTACCAGTTAATAGTGTTTTTATACTGATTTATTTTCTTAGAAATATTGATTATGAAAATTGATGCAATAATTTCCAACGCTTGAACTACTTGAAAACAATCTTTTTGATAAATTTAAGATAAGATTTAATTTAAGAAATTAGTTCCTTTGTTATTAATTTCAAAATGAAAAATAATTAAATTAACAATTAATTTTTAAAAAATTTGAGACTTTTTTTTCATTTTTTATTAAAAACGATTCACTTTTTACTCTAATTCTTATTCATTTATTGACAATTAATTTATAAAATCATTATAAAACCTTAATTAAAATATGTTGACTTTTTGTTAATATATTAGTAAATTTAGTTCTGCTTGTCCAAAATTCAAAATACAACAAAATATCTTACCAAGATATTTACGAATAGAAATTACCAGACAGTAATAGCATGCTAATATTAAAAGGATATTAAAAGCATGTTTTCTTTTGGTCTCAGAGGTTCAGAAAAACACTCTAGTTAGAGTTTGCTTGAAAATTATTTTCCATTATTGAATAGTTGAGAAGATATTGATACTGAATGAAATAGAAAGTTAAGATTATAAACTGACAAAGTTTTTTAGTTTCAAAATTTTATTAAATTAATTATAGAAGTCGTAAATTAATTATTCGCTCTAGTATCTGATGAAGATGAGAAAGGAATCGTAGAAGAAACAAAACCAAAATAATTTATTCAGATATTCTAACTCGCTCAGCTGTAATAGATAATAATGATTCCGAAAACATCAAGAAATAAAAAAGTTGAGACACGCTATTGAAAAAAAGAAAATAATTTTATTGTGTGAATAATAAATGTAAACAATAATTTTTTTTTAATTTTTTGTTCAAAATAAAAAAAATAGATAAATAATATTAAAAATGTGTGTGAGATTTTCAACCATTTTTATGGCATTTTAAATTTGATAAATCGAACACAAGCAGCCTTACTAATTTTCCATTTTTTACTTTTTGTTCACTTTTAACCACAGGTCATACATATTCGGCTCATATGCCTTTATTTAATCCAACTAAGTATATCAGTTTCCTTTTTTTTTAATTTCTTGCATCATTCAACTTCAAAGACAAATTTAGTGACACCATGTTTTAAGGAGTAACGATTGAAAATTCTGATAAAGCATTAGCTTAAGGAACTCCTAATTGATCATAATTTCACAAAATAAAAAAACTTGATTATATATTTTGTGAGTAAGTCAAAAATTTCACTTTGTGATTTACGAACAACTCTGAACTTTTAACAAACACTTTAATTTTTTTATACACTTAAACCTTTTTTTTAAATTTAATAAAAAATAAAATTAAGCTAAACACAAAAAAATTTCATTTTGATTTAAAGTTCAAATAAATCTGAATCATACCATTAGGTTTTTTTATAATAAGCAACTATCAACCAAATGTATACATTTTGCTGAATCTTTAAAGTTACTGGAGGTACACAGTGTAAAATTTGTACATTCGATTGATTTTGTAGACAAAATGAAAATAATTTAAAATTTTTATATTTTCATATTTTTAGATTTTTTTTGCGAAATTTCAAAAATATAAAATAAAACTCTTCCAAATTATTTTAAAAAAATTAAAATAAAAATTTTCTGAAATAACGATATCATCTGAATTGAGTGACATGTTATTCAAAATTGAGCACTGTTTTAACACTAGAAGACCCGATTTTTTTTATACCGTTAAGTCCCAAAATGGGTTTAAAAAACCCATTTTCTAATTTAA
>VANL01001650.1:0-11555 GCA_006352455.1 Brachionus sp. 'Tiscar' | reverse complement strand
AACTTGTTTTTGGATTAGAGAAAAATTTTTTTAAAATAATAAATTTTTATATTTTTAACACTCAAAAGACCGCCTATTTTTGACAAAACCTTTGTTTAGATGTTGCATTAGTTCCAAGTCATTTCTTTTATTTTAAATTAAAACTCAATAAAACTTCATTTTCTTAATTTTAGATATCTTGTCTTCAAAATACTGAGGAGTCTAGAAAATCAGATTTTTTTATGTAAAAAAAATTGATTATTCAGTCTTTTTCTTCAATTGGAATATTTTTAAAAAGAAGTTAAAAAACTCCTCGGACTTTCTAATGTTAAGAAGGATCCTCAAGTTTTTTAAATTTAAAATTCGAAATACCAAAGATTTGTTGGCAGATCTGTAAGCTTAGACTTACTCTATTCCCTGGTCATATTGGACCTTTCATACTAGTTATAATTTGTAACTAGTCTTGTTGCTAGAACTAGATTTAAACTAAACTCGTAGTTACTAGGCTGTATTTGTAACTAATAATTTAGTTACAACATGGAGACAATTTAGAAAATGGAATGATGTTCGAAGGATACATATAAGAGAGAATATTTTGATTTGAAAATTTTTGATTTATATTTTCTTTAGCTCATGGTTTGAGTGTAATAAAGTTTCTAAAACTTGTCTATTCTTTCCAATTCCAAAGTCTAGAGTTTCTTTTTTATTGTTTTATTTTTGCTGATCACTTAATATTTTGATATAAAGAAAAATAAACTAAAATTTCTTTCAAAACCAAACAAAATTTTAGTAAAATTTTTAAAATTCACCTTGATTTAGTAGGACAAAAAATTAAAACTCCAAGTTTATTGATTATTGTTTCATATACCAAATTAATTAACAAATCTGTGTCATTTTCGATTCTTTTATCAACATTTACATCTGAAATTATTTGCTTATATTTGTCATATAATTTATCTTCAAATTTATAATATTCAACTAGCGAAATAGGTCTGTAATTTGTTTGGTAAAGAGATGCATCCAACCAATCAGCCACTAACTTGAGATTTGGCAGGGTAGCACTCATTCCAATCAATTGTATCTTAGAAAGACTGTTTTTTTTTTAAATAAAATTTAAAATCAATTAAAAATATTACTTTCCATTTTTTTTACAAAGATATTTTAGTTTAGAAAGAATTAGCTCAAGGAGAAAACCTCTTCCCGAGTCATTAACCATGTGTAGTTCATCGATAACTATAACTCCTTGAAAAATAATTATTTATTAATTAATTTCTAGATTCATATTAAACAGACCCAATTCAAATATTTGTTCGTCATCAATGAGCCGATTGAGAAGACTGTTTGCTTTTTCGATTGTACAAATCGCTAAATCTACAGAACTAAATCCTCCACTGGGCGTCAAACTTCCGATAAAACCATCTGCTTTCAAATAAGTCTCAGATAATATTGACTTAAAAAAAACTATATTTAAATACTGCAGAAATATCACTAATATATGTAGAAAACAATAGAAATATGTGTATTTTTAATTTTAAGATATTGAATAATATAAAAAAATGTTTTGTTGTACTTGAAGGTGATTTAGTTTTTCTTTAGCCAGAGAAACAAAAGGAAGTATAAAAATAGCTTTGCGTCTAAGATCTAGCACATTTTTAAGCATTAGAAGCTCGGCGACTAAAGTTTTTCCAGCTGAAGTTGGAGCCGAATAAACTAAGTTATTTTTTTCGTCTTAATTAAAATCGTTTACTTGGAGTTTATCAAGTAAATTTTTAAAATACCTGTTACTTTTCTATTACTTAAGCACTCGGCTTGCCAGTCAAAAATTTCAGTTATTCCTTTAGACTTATAACTATCTATAATTGTCTGAGGAAACTTCCATTTTTTAAGTAAGATTTCTAAATTATTTGAATTGGACATTTTATTTTAAATATTTAATTTTAAATTTTTTTTTTAAATTAAAATTTCAGAATCACGTGATTTAAATTATAGTAAAAATTAATTGTAAAACTATCATTTTTTAAATAAAATGCAACATTACATTACATAATTTTATTTTGATATTTTATTTGAAAAAAATCAAGATATTGTCTTATAATTTTGAATTAATTTTAAACAATTTTGAGAAATATTTCATGGATTTTAATGAATGAATGATCAAGTTATTTTTTCGACTTGAAATTTAATTCTAGTAAATTCAGTGTTAATTACGCAATTTGATTTTTATTTTTTGTTATATTTAAATCTTAAAATGAATAATAAAAAATTACTAAATTTATCTGAAGAAATATTTTGACGCAATGATAAATGTTGATGGATTTCTAACACCTTTTTAATTAATAAAAATTGAGTGGGACCAAAATATATTAACTTTTTATAAATAGAGTAATTTTAGGCTCATAATTGAGAAATAACCTATTTTTAGATTTGTATATTAGCTAAATTCAACTGAAATATTTCTTAATCTTCTAAAATTTTTTACTATTTGAAAAGTTCCCTTTTTTAAATAGTAAAAAAAGTGCCTATTTTTCATTTGTAAAATTAAATATTCGTTTAATTATAAACTATAAAAAATCATTTATCACAAAAACAAAAATTATTGCTTTATTTAAATAATAATTTCGAATAACATCTATTGTCTAGTGATAAAGCAACTTTTCAAAAAAGATATTGTGTAAATTACTTTTAATTTAATTAATTTTTTAGTTAATAACACGAGAAAATTAAGAAAAATTTCTTACTTTCAAATGATATCGTTTCAAGAGTTTTGCAATGCTCTGCGAAATAATGGTTACCAAACGTATGGAAGATATCAGGGTTTTATGGAAGCCTGCGAAATGGCATCAATTCAAGACCGTGATGAAGCAGCAATGTTTTTAGCATCTTTAATTTATGAATCAGATGGAATGAAGTATACTAAAGAATGTGATCCAAAAACACTGATTGAATCAAAAAAGCTATATGGACGGTACATTAGTCGAGGATTTTTTCCCCTCAAGTCAATTGAAAATTACAAAGCAGCTTCGGTTGACTTGGGAGAAAATTATGATGAAAATCCAGAAAAAATTGAAAAGGAAGAACATTCATGGAAAGTAAGTTGCTGGTATTGGCAAATGTACTGCAAAAAGTATGTACCTGAAGGTTTTGTAAAATTAACTCAATCGGCCTTCAAAATAATAGATGAAAGACAAAAAATCGATAATGTTTATAAAATTGTTTGTAGATCATTTAGTATTAATCCTAGATTTTAATTCAAATAAAATTATTTTTAAATACTAAATTTAATAATTAAAATGAATCAGATTATAATTAGTAATTTATGAATATTCATAAGCATTCTTGAATTAACTATGAGTCAATATATGATAAAGTAGATTATATTTCTGAAAATTTAAAAAAAAACCGGATAGCAAAATAAAGATTAAAATATCAAGCCAAAAATAATCCTTTCGCTCTAAGTTTTACTATTTTGGTAAAATTTTAATTTAAAATTGAAAAGTCTTGCTTTAAAATTTAACATTAATAAATTTCTTTATTTAATATTTCAAAAAAAATTTTCTTTATTTAGAAAGCATTTGTTTGAAGAAATTAATATTAAATTTATTTTATATCTAGTTGCATAAATTTAAAAAAAAATTAATTTTTAAGTAAAATTAAATAATTTAGATTAAAAAAAAATGGTTTACATTAATGAATTAGATTAATTGTTAATTAAAATTCAATTAAGTGAAAATAGTATTTTATCGAGTCAGTTGGTCAAAGATTGTCACATTCAAAGAATCACTCGGTTAAAAAAATCCTAAATTTTAGATCAAATTCAGTACAACTAATAAGAGTTTAACTCTCCAATTTTGAAAAATGCCTAAGTTAATTTGGAAAGATTTCAATTGTTGTGGATCAAACAAGAGCATTTCTTTCATTTTATACCCTTTCATATGTCACAAGATGTTACATCAGAAAAACACGCTAGAGTATCCTTTGAAATTTTTACTGGCGAATGGCGATCTTTAACACTGAAGAAATAAACAAGTCATTTGATTTGCTTTAAAAAATTTTAAATCCTCATATCTTTTGAACAGACTGTTCAAATGAATAAATCTCTTTCAGACTATGTAGATTTTATAATTTTATTTTTAAAAATTATCACTCGTTAAGTGTTTTTAAAAAATGACAGATGCTTCTAGTGTTAAACAATTGCCAATTTGAAAATTGGCGAATATTTTATCAGGAATGTACATCAGGATTTATTTGGTGTAGATTAAACAAAAGACTAGTGAAATTAAAGTTTTCTATTAAAACTCTTATCACTCTAATTTTTTTATCAAAAAATTATTTTGAATGCAAATTTTTAAATTTTAATGTAGTTTATTTGAATCATTGTTATTTTAACAGAAAATAAATTAAGCAAGTCGACAATTGATACAAAGAAATTTGTGTATTTAGCTAAATTTGATCATTATTTATTGAAAAGTCATAAATAATATTAAATTGATTTTTTATAATTTAAAAAAAATAAAAAAAAAAGTCTCCAAACAGCACTTTTAATTTGAGGATAAACAAAGATTATTAATTTATTAATTTTTTATAAATATAAAAGTTTGAATATTAAAAAAATCTATTAATAAAAAATGCTGATTTAAATTGTTTTTTTTTAAATACTATCGTATTTAAGGAATGATTCTACGACAACTAATTTAAAAATTGGTTAAAAAAATCTTGTTCATTTTACCATATCATACAGTATTGGGAAAAAGTTAGTCAAAAGTTAGTTAGTTTTCTTTTTTTTTTGCGAGAAGCGCAATTCCTCTAAAAAATTTTTTGTTCTGCATCCACTATAAAAATAATTATAAAATGAACCTCTTGATAAAATTCTGAAACAAATCTAATCGCTTTTGTAAAAGGAGACAAATAATGACGAAATTAACATTGAAGTAGACAATAGCAAAAATCGAATTCAGATTAGAAGGATGTCATTAGTGAAGTATAATGATGATTACATTATTAAACGAGCAAAACAGGGAAGTGGTTCTATTGGAATTTAATGCTGTATGAGCTACTATGGACTAGGAATTTTTTCTACATTTGACGGAAGGCTTAATTCCCACAGATATGCTGATATTTTAGGAAATAACTAACTTACATCTTAATGGATATATTGAGAGAAGGTCTTAAAAATAAATAAATTTAAAAATTTTAATTTTTTAAATTAAATATAATAAGTGATTGAAGGAAAAATAAACAAAAAATTAAACTTTTATTTGAGAAATTTTTTTAAAAATTATAAGGTGATTTGCGTTTTAGAATAGCTGTTTTTATTTTTATTTTAAAAAAAAAAAAAGTGAAAATTTTAAATTTTGATATATATTACTAGATTTTGGACTAAATCAAGACAAAATTTAAATTTTACGACCAGTTGGAAAAAAATAAATAAACAAAAAAGGAACAAAAATATATTTTTAAAAATATTTTAAGTTAATAAAGGTTTTCGAAATTTTTATATTTCTCCTTTAAAATAGATAAATAACCGTTGATACTAAACCAAATCGACCTCAAAACTTCCAGTTTCAGTTTTGATTGACATCAAAAAAAAAAAAAAACGATCAAAAGAAATAAACGATTTTACTTCGGAACAATTGGCCGATATAATTTTTTCCCAATTTTCTGTCTTTACTTGCGTGACTAAATTTAAAAGAGTCCTACTCAAACAAAAAATTATTTCTAAAATTAATACGGGACAGCAAAATTTAGGAAAAAAAAAAGAAGTTATTCATAGTATTTGAAAAAAAATAAAGAAAAAGAAGAATTTTTATTATTTTTTATGTGATTAAATGGTGTTTGGTTGATTATTTTAGGGCTGTGAAAAGAGCGTTTAAGATCGCTTGTAGGTATTTGGTTTCCTTGAATCTACTTGTTCTTCTCGTCTACCGCTAAAATCTTGGTAATTTTTTTTATTTCCTCTTGAACCATTGCTAGATGATCGAGTCACCCTTGGCTTGGTATTCTGACCAACGTAGCCTCTGCCTTGACGGGCTCGTTTTTCCTCTACGTTCAATCTAAAATCACCTTTTTCATTTACTAAAACCAAACTGTTTGCCTTGGCACTTCCCAAAAGATTGTCCACATGCTGTTTCTCCTCGAAAACAACAAAACCATAATTTGGCAATCTACGACCCACTGGTTGTTTAGTGTTTGTGTTTATTCTTACCTCAAGTACTTTTCCATATTGGCTGAAAAATTGCTTCAGTTCGCTTTCAGTAATATCCTGACTCAAATTACCAACAAAAACTTGCTGGCCATCCGAATAGCGTCCGAATCTTTTCTCAATATCTTCCATTTCATTATTGTTGTTACCATTAAATTTTTCAGCTGGTTGTCTTTGTGGTTTTGGCTCAACAGCCGGCACAGCTTTTACTTCTTCTTTTTTTTCAATGGTTCTTGGTTTTTGCTGTGGTTTAGCAATGCCATTTTGCTGCACTGTCTTTACTTGTTTAACCTCTTTGGGTCTTGGGGGAATTTGAATTGCAACTGGAGCTTGGATAGGATCACTTTTGGCTATTATTTTTGCCCACGAGTTGCTTTTTACCGGTTCGGGTTCTTGATTGACAGGCTCCGTCTCTTCTACTTTAGCTTCCTCGACTGGTTCTGACTCAGCACTTGGCTTTTCTTCCTCTTTTTCGGCGTTTTCACTTGACGACGCAGATGAAGAAGAAGAGTGCAAATGGCCATTGTGGATATTCTGCTCAATGATTGGCTCAATCGGCTCAATTTGCTCAGTGCTCTCGACTTGCTCCTGGACAACCTGCTCAGTGTGCTCAAGCTGCGGTTCTATTTGTTCGGTTTCGGCTGGAAAATACTCGGTATTAGACTCTGTTTGCTTGACATCCACTTGTGCTTCTTGTTGTTGAGCAGTCTCCTCAGATTCAGTGTCGGATACGTCTTGGTAAATTTCGTCTTGATACCGAAATATATCGTTATGGACATAGAATTTTTTGGGCGATTGCGGTGCCAGGACAAATGTTTGCATGAATCGTCTCATGGCTTCGCCATTGTTGGACAGTTCACCAGTGACTTGAACCACAACCCCATTGCCAATCGTTAGCTGACTGTCCACTTGTCTTATTTTGGTGTGACAGTCTTTGAAGTTGAGTTGGCGAATTTTTTTGTCGATTTCTAGTTGACCAATAACTGGCTCCTCACTCTGGCCCAATCGATCTACTCCGCCGTGAACGAACATGCTTCCCGATGAGTAAAAACGGTGCAATAGCTCTGGCGCTTCGTGTAAAACAGTGTAATATTGACGAACGAATTCACGTCCAACTTGCTGTGGGCTCGGAGTTGCCATGACCATGACCGCTCGATTTATATATTTGACGATTTAGGATTAAAAAAAATAATTGAATAAAAAATTCTTAAAAAAAAAATTTTTCTTTTTTTAAATTTCTATAATTTATAGAAGATTATTTGGCTCAGTGTGTAATGGAGACTCGAGTTTTCTTCCTAAACATCTAGTCTCTGAGTTAGTAAACGAATGATGATGGAAATTGAGAACGAATGAGAAAAAATTTCAAAATTTGTTTAATCACTCTATTAAAAAGAGTCATGGAGAAAATTGTGTTTGAAATTTTATAATAAAATTTGTTTACAAAAAAAAGGCGCAGCTGGTCAGTTATTATCAGCTAGGCAAATGGGTCTAGAAATTCGCAGAAAATTGAGAAAAAAATTTCACTTATAATGCATGGAGGCTTAATCTAAAAATTCGTTTATAATTTTACATTTTTTTTGCAATTTGAAATTTGCATTCTAAATTTGCAATAAATAAATTTATCTTATTAATGAATTTATTTGAACAAAAAAAAAAATAATGTAAAGAGCATTTTATTGTTTTTGTGTGTTTCATTGCAAAAAAGGGGGAATTTTTTGGTTGCTTGTTCTCGTTTATATTTAGTTTATGTTGTCGTGGTTGTTGATTAAAAAAAATTCAACACTTGGTTATATGAATACGAGCTAGTTTATTATAATATTCATGTGATTTATTAGAGATTAAAATTTATTGCTATGCATTTTTTAAAAACAATAATAAATTTATTTTGTGCTCTGCTCTGTGTATTTTTTTCTAAGAGAAAAACTTTAAACATAAAATCTCAATCTAATATAAAAGCAACAAAGCATGAGATTTCTTAAAGAAAATAAATGAATTTTTAAATTCGCCTATTTATTAGTCTTTATTGCATATTATTAAGTTAACATTAATCTTATTTAGATCAACGATTAAAAAACCTGAAATATTTAAATGCAGAAAAAAATTGAAAATAATGATAAAAAATTAAGCTAAGAAATTATTTATTATTTTGATTTTTACTAAAAATAACAAATTAAATTTTCAATATCTTTAAATCTTTCATAATGCTTCCTCTATTAAAGAGATAAGATGATTAGAAAATTGAGTTAATATTTTAACCCTTTTAAAATTAAAATATTTAGTAAAAAATTGAACAAAATACTCAATATTATTTATGATTTTTAAATAGATAAATTCTTATAATAAAATAAAACTTTAAAACTTGATAAAATGAACAATTTGAAACAAAAAAAAAAAATTAAATAGCTTTTAAACTAAAAATTGAAGATTCTTTATCAAAAAAAATAGTTAAATACTCAGAAACTCTAGAGAATGATGAATTCATCGAATTTTTTTTATCTAGATTATGCATTAATTAATTACGAAAATATTATGAGAAGGAAAAACACAAAATTATTTTCATAATTCAAAATTATTAATTTTAAATGACTTAGAAAAATAAAAATTCTAAACAAAAAAAACATTTCAATTGTCTCTTTATTAATTAAAATGAAATTCTAGTTTGCTTGACTAATACTACATTAAAACAAAGAATTAAGTTAAGCGCAAAAATAATTTTAGTTATTAATTCAAAGATTAATATTTAATTAAAACAATGAATTAAAAAATTGATTAAAAATTTTAAATTAACAAAAATCAAAAGTTAAGTTTGTTTTGATGGATTATTTAAAAGATACAGCTAAAATTTTTTAATATTTTGAAATCATTGAATTTTAAAATTTTATCATATTATGAAAAAGTTTAAAAATTTTTATTTTCATTAAGAATTAAAATAACATGGAAGTTGACGAGCTAACATCAAACATAAAAAAAGTTTTTTTGGTTCTTTCTGGTAAAGGAGGAGTTGGAAAATCATCTGTTACAACTCAACTTGCTTTTGCACTTTATGAAAAGGGCTATAGAGTAATATTTAAATAAATAAAACTTAGTAAAAAATTGAAAAATGTCCATATTAGGTTGGAGTTTTAGACGTTGATTTATGTGGACCTAGCATACCGAAAATGTTTAACTTGGAAAATGGTGTAATTAATCAAAGTGAAACCGGCTGGATACCAGTTTACTATGATAATGAACAACGATTGGGAGTTATTTCAATTGGATTTCTATTAAACTCAAAATCAGATGCTGTTATTTGGAGAGGGCCAAAAAAAAATTGTAGTTAAAAATAATAAACCTTAAAAATTAATTAATCCTAATTTATAAAAGCTATGATAAAGAAATTTATGACTGACATTTATTGGGGTGAGCTTGATTATCTGTTAATTGATACTCCACCAGGCACAAGCGATGAACATTTAGCTGTAATGGAAAATATTAAAACTAGTAACTATTCCAATTATTCTGCTATTTTAGTCACAACTCCTCAAGTAATTTTTTATAAAAATAATGATTTTTAAATATTGTTGAAAAAAAAAGAATTTATCAGTTAATGATGTAAGAAGAGAAATAACTTTTTGTAGAAAAGTTGGTATACCAATTACTGGAATAATTGAAAATATGAGTGGATTTACATGTCCTCATTGCAAAGATTGCACTTATTTGTTTACAAAACAAGGAGGAAAAATTTTGGCTGAAAAATCAAACTGCAATTTTTTAGGTAAAAAAAAAAATTAACAAAATAAACTTAATATAGCTAAAAAATCTACAAAAAAAAGGTTCTATTCCAATTGATCCAAATCTAACACAATGTATTGAAATGGGTCGTGAATTTTTGACCACCCTCAAAGACTCACCTTGTTATTCAAATATTAAAGAAGCAGTAAATAAAATTATTCAATAGTTCATTTTATTAATAAATTTTAAGATTTTTAAATTTTTTTTGATTATAATGATTAATATGCGTTAAAACATATTTACTTAGTACTAGTTATATCCAGATTTAAATTTTTGATTGATAGATTTACTAAAATGTCTAAACGTCGGGCTGAAGAAAGCGATCTTTTGGTTGTTCAACCATTGTAAATTTTTTTTTTTGGTTTTAAATCTGAAACTAATTCAAATATTTAAAGAGGTGCTGGTCAAGAAGTGGGAAGGTCTTGCATTTTGCTTGAATTTAAAGGAAAAAAAGTTATGGTAATATTCTTTAAAATTTTATTAAAAAGATTTAAATTTAAATAATTTAAGCTTGATTTTGGAATTCATCCAGGTTTGAGTGGAACAAATGCACTTCCATTTATTGATAGAGTTGATATTTCAACGATTGACATTCTTCTCATCAGCCAGTATGAAAACTTAACTATTTATTTATATTTTTAAATTGAAATCAAATAAGAATACTTAATAATTATTATTTCTAGCTTTCATTTAGACCATTGTGGAGCTTTACCATGGTTTCTTGAGAAGACAGAATTTAAAGGAAAATGTTACATGACTCATGCAACGAAAGCTATCTATAAATGGCTTTTATCTGACTTTATAAAAGTTAGCAATATTGGAGCTGATGAAATGCTGTACACAGAAAATGATTTGGAAAATAGTATGTCAAAAATCGATACTATTAATTTCCATCAAGAAATAGAACATGAAGGCATCAAATTTTGGTGTTATCATGGTAAATTTTTAAAATTTAGTTTTTATCTTTCTTCACTAATTTTAAAAAGCTGGTCATGTTCTCGGAGCTGCTATGTTTATGATAGAAATTGCTGGAGTCCGAGTAATATGCTTTAAAAATTTTTATTTTAAATAAAAAATTAAAAAGATTAATCAAGATTTTGTATACTGGAGATTTTTCAAGAGTTGAAGACAGACATTTAATGGCTGCGGAACTTCCGAGCATAAAACCTGATGTTTTAATAATTGTGAGTATGCTATTTTTTTTTGGAATTTTTATATAATCTAAAAGGAATCGACCTATGGGGTAAATCTTCACGAGCCGAGGGAAGAAAGAGAAAAGCGTTTTACAGATACCGTAAAAAATATTGTTATGAGAGGAGGAAAATGTCTTATACCAGTCTTTGCTTTAGGACGAGCACAAGAACTTTTATTAATTCTTGGTGAGAAATAAAAACAGTCTTGACCAATTTACAGTTTTTTTTATTAGATGAATATTGGACTCAGCATCCCGAATTACATGAAATACCTATTTATTATGCTTCATCTTTGGCAAAAAAGTGTATGGCTGTTTATCAAACCTATGTAAATGCAATGAACGAAAAAATAAGAAAACAAATCGGAATTAATAATCCATTTGTTTTTAAACATATCTCAAATTTAAAAGTAT
>VANL01001649.1:0-11570 GCA_006352455.1 Brachionus sp. 'Tiscar' | reverse complement strand
TTTTTCCAGATACGCTGCGACTAAAAATGCTGCAGTTAATGTCAAAATTTTGGTATAAATGCCGCATTAAATATGTAGAAAATTAAAAAATTTTTGTGTTTAATAATAAAAAATAGAAAAATATATTGTTATCATTTTTTACATATTTATATATTTATATATTTCTTAGACTTGAAATTTAAAATAAAGTGCTTTATCTATCAAAAAATTTTCTTATATAGTTTCACTTGTTTTTACTGAAATCTTAACAAAAATTTTTTTTCTATAGAAACAACGATATCATAATATTAAGAAATTAAGAAAAAATAAATTTTTTTTTTTATTGGAATAAACATTGTGATTTTGTTTAGTTTTAAAATTATTTATGATTAAATTTAATTTCATAAAAATTTCAAAATTTACTTTATGTATTTAAAGCGTTTTGATGGACAAACAGAGTAATTAAAATTAAAAAAAAACATAATTTCAGAAAAATTATTACTTCGTCTTTTTAAATCTAATCTAAACAAAAAACAAAACAATAATTTAATTACATCATTTATTAAATTTATTTTTCGAATGTTTTGGATAAAGTCAACTAAAAAATCGATCTTTCAGAGTTTTATTTTAAATTTAAAAGAATCATGTAAATTGAAAATAAAATTTGAAAAAGTTTTTTATTATTCTCTAATAAATTAAATCATAAAATTCCAGAGTGTAAAAATAAATACTTGAAATCTCAAAAATATCCTGGAAAAAAATAGCGTTGTTTAATTTGTCATTAATTTTAAAAGAGTTTACTCTTAAATTCACCTAGAGAGTTTCATTTTAAAAATTTATAAAAGGTAACTTATATTAATTTGAAATTGTGGATGCTTTTTTGAAAATAGTTGATGTTGAATATTAGAAAATAAATTTAAAATATTTAAATTTTAATTTGGATTAGAAAAATAAAATATGGATGAGAGATTTAGCTGAAAAAAATTATAAAGTAGAGCTTGTCTTATTGTAAATTTAAATTAAAAAATCCGTGAAATTTTCAAATATTTACTAATAATAAAATATAAATTTTTTTTAACAATATTTCTGTTAAACTTCTTCTACATTATTCACATAATAATTTAAACAACTCTCTCTATTAAAATCAAGATAAATTGCTTTTTTTAAAACTTTTTCAAAAAAATAAAAATTAAAGTTAAATCTTATAAACCTTAAAGTTTAAAGATTTACTTATCTGATCTTTTAGGATCTGATGAGTCGCGGCTCTAACACAAAATAATAAAGTAAGAGGTTAAATAATAATTTTATTAATAAATGTTCACTTCTAGTATAAACAAATAATAAACAAAATACCAAAAGAAAAAAAAGTTTCAAAACATAATATTTTCTTCTGTATTCTTTTATATCTAATATTTTACAATGTTAAGTACTAGTGACTTGCTAATATGAGATTTTAGTATTGCACTGTGAAACTATAGAAATTTAACACTCAAAACCCGGAGGGGTTTTTTGGACCCCTTGAGTTTCGTTTTATTTTTTTTCCATGAAAATAAGCATATTTTACAAAAATATAAATTAACTTAAATATTTTTTGATTTTAAATATCTGATTTGAAATAAAATTTTAAAAAATGGGTAATGTTTATTTAAGCAAATACAAATTAAAGATAAAGTAAAAAGCTTCGAAAAAACTCCTTCGGTGTTTGAGTGTTAAATTTACTAGAGTCGGTATGGTAGTTAATGAGGGAACTACAACATTCCTGCTGGTTTCAAATCATCTAACTGTCTGATTTGAGTCGAGAAGATTTTTGAGTTTTAACAAATTTAATTTTTCCAAAATTAGACCAGCTTATGATGATTTGTCTTCATATGATGATCAGCTTATGATGACAGTTGATTTATTTCAGATTGTGCACAAGACTGTTGATCATTATTTTCATTATTACTAGAATCTCCACCATTCATGTCCAATCCAATCTTCATCATAATCATCGTCTTCTTTAACATCTAATTTTTATCATTTGAATCAAAATTCATTTGAATTAAACAAGGACACTCAACTCTACATAATGGTCGGCAATTTTTCGATCTTTTCTTTTTGGCCATCCGACCAAATTCTGGATTTTACCATTAGTTATTTTAATTAAGAATTTAAAAATTTTTAGTCCAGGCCTAAAAGTGCATTTGTTAAATAATATTTGAAAAAAAACTATGTGTAATTAAATTTATTTTTTATTAAATTAAAATAAGTTTAAAGAGCAAACTATTAGAGAACATTTATATATAAAATTTTACACAAAAAAGTTTATAAAAACCTAATTGCTATTATTCAAAATTAAATTTATAAATTCTTTTTTATTTATTTTGTTATCGTTGTCTTTGTCGATAACTTGTATCATTTGTTGTACATCCGATTTTGTTAAATCGCCTTTGAAACGACTAATGGCAAAAAATAACTCTTCTTCGGTTATGTAGCCACTTTGGTCTGAAATAAAAATTATATATTTTTCTTCATGTCAAATGATAACAGCAAATTACCTTTATCAAAATAATCAAATGCCATTTCTAGTTCGGCCATGGTTGGTTTTCGAAAAAACTGATCAGCCATCACATTTACAAACTCTTTAAAATCAATGCTTCCACTGCCATCTCTGTCCATTAGTCTCAAAACTTCATCTAGCTCTTCATCTCTAACTTTAATATCTAACGATTCGAATAAATTTTGTAATTCATTGGCAGAAATCGAACCCGATCCATCACTATCAAACAAATTAAAGCATTTTTTTAGCTCTGCTAGTTGAGCTTGACTCAATTTCTTTAACAAAAAAAATTAAGAAATGTAATTAATTTTTTTAAAATTACTTCACTCATTTTGCAAAACAGATTATTTTTTAAATTCTAAATTTAAATCTAAATATTTAAAATTATATTTCTCATTTTTATTATTATAAAATATGAATACAAAAATATTACAGTATTAAAATTGTTGATTTTAAAAGCTTGTTGCTATGACAAAATTGAGAAATTAAACCTTAAAATTTGCTAAAATTATGAATAAATTTTTTTTTTTAAATAAAATAATTTTGTTAATTTCAAAAAATTTGCTTACAGAGCAAGAGTTGTCTTTTATATCAAATTTTTATTTAAATGAATGTCTTACCTTTTTTTTTTTAGAATAAAAATAGAAATACTATTTTCTATTTCAATCAAATTTAATTAAAAAAGACTAACAATGAAATAAAAAAAAACATTAACAACAAATATAATGTTTTATTTGATTAAAATTTTTTTTCGCAACTGTTTTTTTTCTAAAATTAAAAATAAATGTCTAAGTTAAACTGATTTTTCAAAAGCGTTTGACAAGTCACAATCATAAAGTTGAAGAACTATGGGATTAAGGGATAATTACTCAATTGGATCAAATCCTTTTTGCGTCATAGGAAACAACGAGTGGTGCTTGGTCACGCAAAATCGGATTGGCTAGATGTAACAAGTGGAGTTCCTCAAGGTTCTGTACTTAGTCCACTTCTCTTTGTTATTATGACGAAATATTAAGAGGAAGATTCTCTCTGTATGCGGATGACTGGGCTTTGTGAATTTTGGAACAAAAAAACAAGAACAAAAATTTTAAATTGTAATAACTTTTTTTCCTTTAGTCTAAAACTGGTTCTTCAAAATGTATCATGTGATACATAGCATGTATCACCAATATTTGATCTCTGCAAAAACTATGCAAATCTGCAAAATAGTATATGCATTAAAAAATTATTAAAATCAATTTGCAGATATTTTGCACAGATTAAATTTTAGGTGATACATGTTATGTATCAAATCATACATTTTGTAGAACCAGTTTTAGACCAAAGGAAAAAAAGTTATTACAATTTAAATTTTTTGTTCTTGTTTTTGTGTTCCAAAATTCACAAAGCCGATGACTGCAAGATATATTGTATATTTAATGAATTAAATGAAAAGGTAAAGAAAGCACTTACAAAAAGATATTAATAGTCTTGTCGAATGGTCAATTATTATTATTATTATAAAAAACTCCAAAAGATATTTTTTATTCTTGAGAAAAAAGTGTTTGTAGCAAAAGTACACTAACAGGTAATCATTAAAAAAAAATTGATTGTCAATAGCCCAAAATTCTTCCTTTAATGATAAATCAAAATGTACTAAAATAAAATAAATCTACCAAAATACTGCAACTTAGTGCAATAAACTTCGTTGCAATTTTACTACCTAAAATAATTTTTCTGACGTAAATAAAAGACAAAAAATAAAGCATCAATTAAATTTAAATTGATTATTGATTTGGTTTACCAAAAAAAAAAGAAAATAAAGTTTTAATTTTAGGCAAAAAAGATGCAAAAAGTGTACTGCACTATATTTTTTTAAATATATTTATTTAAAGTAAATTTCGATTTATTCGAAAAATAAACAATATTTGTTCTTTTTGTTTTTTAAATTCACAAAACCAGGAGTAACAATATAGACCATATTATTGTAAAATGAAAGCTTAAATGCAGTTTAATTTAACATTTATCTCTTGAACACAAAGCTAATTATTAATCTTGAATAAAAATATCCAAATGATTTTCGACTAAAAAAAAGTAGCTTTGACAAAGTACTTCACAAAGGTATTTTAAAAATAAATCAAAAAAATTTATCGTAACCATAGAGTCACCAACTGGCTTGAAAAAATTTTGGAAGAAAGACTCTTCTCAGTGTAATATAGAGCAGTTGCCTTTCTTTAATTCTTTGTATACTATACTTCAGTGATATATTACTTTCTATAGCCAGCAACGTTAAAAGAAGTTTGTTTGAAGATAACTTATGTGTTTGGTCAACAAATATAACTTTATAAAAAACTAAGCAAAAGTCTACAAAACAATGTAGATCTAAAACCATATTAAAGTTTTTTCTGAGAGTAAGAATTTCTTATTAAAAAAGAGAAAACAATCTGCACACTACATTTTACTATGGGAGCAAAACGCAAAAGAAGTTATTCAGTCTAAAAATCCATGCTATAAAGCATATAAGCCATATTTTTTTAAATAATTACTAACTATTATTATATATAAAATTTTTCACTTCAAACTAAAACAGTTAAAAGATAGAAAAATAGCGAAAATTGAATTGACAAAACTGAAATAAAGACGTGCAGATATGGGTTGAAAACCAGTTTATATAACTCGTTTTTCCTTGCAGCGGGTTCGATTCGAAAAAAAAATTTTAATTTATTAATTTTAAATTTTTTAAACAAAACGACTTAAAATAATTCAATTCTAAAATAAAAATTATAAATGAACAAAAAAAAATCTAGTTTTCTTTTAGAAAGTTTAATCGACCGTGCTATATGATGCAGTTAAAATTGGCATAAATGAACTTAAAAAATTTAAATGATTCTACCAAAACTAAGGTGACAATATTTGAAACTAGGGTTTTTGTTTAGACCATTAGACTTTGTGTGTTTGAAAAAATTTAAAATTGATTTCTAGTGTGAATTTTTATCACCCACAATTCATGTGTACAAAATTTCAACGCACTAACTATATATAAAATATAATCTATTTTATTGATTATTCGATTTCTAAATTTATATACAAACACAGAGTTGTTTAAAAGTCCCAAGTCTCAAGTCAAGTCCAAGTCCGGACTATTTTTTTTTTTAAAAAAAGTTTTTATTAAAAAATCCAAGAAAAATCAAGCATATTTTAGGCTTAAAATATTTGAAAAATATTATCAAATAATATTCTAAAAAAAAACAAAAAACACTATAATTAAAAAAATTGGAACAAAAAATATTTTTTAAAAAATAGTTTTTTAGAAAATTATTAAATAATTTTTATTGATTAATTATTTAATTATATTTCCGCGATCGTAAATAGTGTTTATGATTTTCAAGGAGAGTAGGACTTTTGAAAAAAATTTAAAAAAAAAAGTCCGGACTTGAAAAAAATTAAAAAACATTATCGCTCATAAATTTCTTAGATATATAATATAAACAACTGTATAGTATGGAGGTCGGTTTTCATGGGCTTCATCATTGCCAGAAAAGGAAATTGAAGCTTTACTCATTAAACTGTATCCATTTATTGAATGAGAGTGTTTTCCAGCATCATAAGATCTTCTTCGAAATTGATAGCCAACATTGTCATGGTCACTCTTTGCATTCGTGCCAAAATTATTTGGAACATTGACATAATTATTTCCAGCAATTATATATTCTGAATAATAAATATCGTCATATTCATGAGAATGTGAACCACTTGATTCACTCTGTATGTAAATTTGATGACTATGACCACTATCTTGATGAGAATGCTTTGGCATTTCACTCAATTTTAACCTTACATGCGAATAACCACCTGTATTTCCAACGTTCTTATAATCAGCTGAGTGTTCATCTCTACCAACAAGAAAACGAGATCTCAGATCTGGTGTACCATTTCTACCATCACATATAAACCATCCAGTGTAATGCCCAAGACCATAGCCATCAGAGTGAAACCACTTATCCACATATTTACTTGCTATCATTGATACCATTCCCATAGGAAAAATAGTCGGTATTTTAAAATTTCTTATGTTATCATTTTCTTTTTCTAAAATTTTTTCAAAATTTGGCAAATTAAACATGTACTCGTCATACTGGTCAAATTCTCTAAATTCCTCTTGTCCTCTTAAATCGGATAATTTAAATAAAAATGATTTTTGAAATTGAGTGTCGGAATAGTATTTTTTTTTGCGACTAATTTTGAAAGATTTTAAAAATTCTGCCTTTTTAAATTCAAATACTTTTAGGCTTTTTGGAATAATTTTCTCGCCATTAAAAGACCATTGCACATCACTTTCGTTAAAATTATTTATTTCATTTAATTGATAGTCTAAAGACTTTTCATAATTGTTCGATTCATTTAAGTTCATAAGAGAAGATGCCATACCCAGTGATATAATGTCATAGCCTAAATTAACTGAATCTGATGAATCTTGTATATTGTTGATCATTTTTAAATTTTCTGTATCTAAAATTATTTTTTTTTTAAATCGTTTTCATTTATTTTAAAAATTTTTCCCAATTCTTTTTTGATCAAATTTGGTTCAAGGTCTTTTTTCATGCTAAAGCGTGACAATTTTTTCAAAGCAGAATCAATGTCAACATTTTGCTCAATTGAATTAGCTGCTTTTTTAATTAAATCAGAAATAAATATCGCACTAAATTCACTTTGAGGCATTTCATATTCCTCAAGAATGTTTAAAGACAGGTATATTTTTGATGCGAGATTGTTGATTTGTTTTCTTGTTAAATAAACTTCATTTGCTTTTTGAAATATTTCATCTTCAATATTTAAATCCTGTATTTGTTCGGCTGAAATAAACAAACGATTTATTTTATAGGTTTTTGCTACAGAGCGGATTGCTCTGCAAAAAAACCGTATATCGTCATTTGTCTGATCGAAGACTTTTCTCTCGTCTGTGCCCTTGGGAACATAGAAAAAAACCTCAATTTGTGCAAGATTTAGCTGATAAGCTTTTCCTTTATAGGTAAATTTTTTTGTAACATCGGTTATTGTAAATTCACATTCAAAATCTGTAGGCACTAGTTTGACAATTTGTGTTGGATTAATATCTATTTTATACTTGTCTTTGACATTTCTTTTTAAAAGATCAATATGATCTTGAGTAAGAGTTTCGATAAATATAGAAAATCCCTCGTTGTTTGTGTCAATTTTTTTAATTGAGTTTTTATGGTAAAAATAAACAAGTCTTGGGTTGCCTAGTGAAAGCCAAGTTAATCGGGAATATTTATCCAAATCTTTATTTGATATAATTTCATCATTATGAGAAGATTTATAAGCTTCAATTGTAACACTGCCTTTGACAGTTCTATAATCGACTGTTAAGTCGGCTAAATTGAAAATAATGTCGTCAAAACTATCTGATATCTTTCTATCTCCATTGCAATTAATGATTGATAAAATTATTAAAAAAAAATTAAAAAAAAATTTTTCTCTTTGACAACTTAGTTGCATCTAAAGCATTTTTAAATTAAGTTTTGATAGAAAAAGTATTTTGACTGAATAAGTCGAAGTTACAAAAGTTAAATAAAAAATTAACATTAAATTTATAAAACAAAAAAAAATTTTCTTACATTTATTTATTTGAAGATAAGAATTTACTAGACGCTTTAAAAAATAAAGTAAAAAATCTTTAGATTTAAAGTATAAAATATGTTTGTTTTTAACGCATTATTCCAAGTAAATAAAAATACAATGCATAACCTTTAAATTAATTTAAAAAAACATAGACTAAATATCTTTAAATTAAAATTGGCAGAATAGTTTTTTTAACTTTCATCAAGCATTCTCATTAATATTGATTCGATTTTTATCCTCAAAAACCCTCAATTCTTAAAATTAACTCAATTAACTAAGACTCAACAACATAAAATTAACCACTGATAAAATATTGAAAAAATTTATTTTACAAGTTATTTGAATTTAAATTTTAGTGTAAAAAAAATTTCAAATTTCAAACACTCAATGTTGAAATAACAGCATTTTATAACTGAAAATTTATACATGTCACTCAGGGATGGTTTAACAAAACCTAATCATCCGAATTGAGTGACATGTCTTTAAAATAGAGTACTCTATTTTAGTGACATGTTATTCAAGATTAAACACTGTTTTAAAACAAAATAAAAATTCAATTTTAGCTTCTTGTAATAAAATGTGAATCATGGATGTGCATTAAGTACTTAAATCGTATTTTCATTAATTAAGTAAATCGACCATATTTTTAAGTAAATATTTAAGTTTAAGTCCATTTTTCAATTTTTTAAGTAAATACTTAAGTACTTGAATTTTTTTCATCTTTGAGGTAATCACTCAAAGTTAGTTGCTTATTCAATGTAGTAGATTTCTTTACGGTTTCGCATTTGTCTTTGATATGGTTTGTGAAGTAAGTTGTTACTTTGAGCCTCTAACTGTTTTTTCACAGTGTTTACAGGTAGCTATAAAATTTTCCCACGGTCTTTCAATAGCGGACTTTGTATAGTCAAAGTTTGAAAGAATGCGAGTATGTTGCTAAGGTAAAGAAGTTTGAAAGGGTTTTGTTTTTTTCTGAACACCACAACCGGTTATCATCTAAGATAGACAAAGAGAGAGTTAATTTGAATCGAAGATTAGATTTTTTGGATTGGGACAATAATCGAGAAAATGAGACCAATAATAAAAAATTTGTTTGTTAAAAAAAAAAAGCGTTAAGAGAATTTTTTTTATAGCGGTTAAATTTCAAACAGTTTTTGATTTAATACAACAAGTTAAACGAAGGAGAGTCTTCTTCAAGCTTTATTGTTCTCTATTTAACAAATAAGTAATACTGCATTAAAAAACTATGTTTAATGGGTGTGAAAATTTAATTTGCAATCATAAACAAATTAAATAAAAAAAAATCTTAAATAATGAATGTTAATCAAAAAGTTAAGTATTTTTTAAAAAAGGGTTTACCCCCTCGGGCTTTCTATTGATATACTCGGATGTTTTTTCTTAAATTGGATCAAATTTATTCTTTTTTAAAACATATAATTAATAAAATTTTACATTACTTTTTTTTAAAACCAATTCTCATTTTTTAGTGACATGTCACATGTCACTAAATTAGGATAATTACGTTAGTTATGATTTCGAACACTCTTCAAGATCTTTTAAAATATAAACTTTGTAAGACAATAATAAAAAAATTTAATTTAGTTTAATTTTAATTTTTTATTAGTTTGAAAATAAATCTAAAGTTAAAATATAATTATTCTATATTTAATGAGTCTATAAAATAAAAGGTATTGAAATTAAAATAAAAGATGTACTGATAAAAAATTATAAAAATTCACAAATAACATTTCAGTTATCTTAGACATTTTTAATAAAAAAATCTCCTAATATAAACTCATAATAAAAAACAAAAACCAAATCATAATAAATTATGTCCACATTGCTATTGGTACTAGTCCTTCTGGTGTTCGTATATCTGGAAAAAAACTCTTTTCTTTACATAAAAATTGAAGGGGAAAATCAACCAAAAATCCTCTAACTTTGTCATCAAGCTCTTTTTTGCCCTTTTAAAAAAGAAATATGTTTAAATAAAAATTAAAAAAACTTGGATAAAATCTAAATCTAATTTACTTTTATTGGATCAGTTTTGCTTAAACATGGCCGATCAACATAAGTGGCCAATATTTCAAAATTAGTTATATTATCACTAGGTAAACATTTGAAGACCTCATCATAAACTTTTGTATTTTGTGTTGACACTGATCGAAAATATTCATAAAACTCATCGCTTACACAATCTTGTACGTCTAATTTACTCGGATTATTGAAATAAACTCCAAGATGAAGTCTTTAGAGTTAAAAAAAATCTTTAAATTTTTGGCCTTTTTTTTTTTGAAAAAAATTTATAAATATAAAAAATTGATGAACATACAATGTTCTCTGATTTAGTAAAATAAAATTAGAAAAATAAAATAAGAAATATTATTCACTTGAATATTTTTTTTCTCAATGAATTGGCATATTTTCCAACCATTACTTTTTGGCCTCCCAAAACAGACTCAAAAAGCTCTTCATCTTTGATAACAGCAGCCACTTCTGAATCTCTTTTGCCCAGTAAACTTCTATCATTTATATTTGCCGAGCCACAAATGACATATTTGTCATCAACTATCATCAATTTTGAGTGAACATAGATAATTTCTTGAACAAGTTTTCCCATCAGCACAGCCCAGTTTCTCATGCCGTAAAATGTAATATACTCAAAAGGATCAGTAACCCCTTGATTTTTCAGCTCTTGATAAATGGAAAATTGGCCGTTGACTATTGATCTCAAATTGTAGTATTGAACTGCTTGAATGGCATTGGGGTTGTCGAAGCCAGGCAAAAGAGGGAGCACAACATAAACTCTAAACTTCTTTCTGTCCCTAAATGCTCTCATTATTCTTTTAACGAGCTCGTTTCCAATCATATTTTTTACTTCATTATCCCGAGATGGATCAGTTGTAGTCACAAAAAATTGATTCTTTTAAAAAAAGTCTTTTTAGTGAGATAATCTCTTATGATTAAAGGTTTTTTCAAATAATTGTTTATTTTTTATTTTAAATAAGGGCATTGTGAATTTCAAAAGCAAAAAAGCAAAAATTCTTTCTATTTTAATAAATTAAAATTTACTATAACGAAATATATTCAAAAAAAATACTCCATCTTAATGCAATAAACTTAGTTGCTCTTTTTTTTACCTAAAATAATTTTTCTGATATAAATTAAAGACAAAAAATTAAACATAAATAAGATTCAACTCGGCAAAAGTAATATTTATTCACAAATACATGCTGACATGGCTCCTTTAAATAACCATTTGTTCTGATCCATGCAGCACTTCCTTAGTGCAAAAAATGATACTCAGTTTTGAAAGAAATCAAAAAAGACATCAGTCAATATTTCATCTCAAAACCAGTCAACTTCCATGAGCGAGGGATCAAAATGCTGCCAGAAAGATGTAAGATGTGTATTTCTAGCGAAGGAAATTATTTTA
>VANL01001648.1:0-11586 GCA_006352455.1 Brachionus sp. 'Tiscar' | reverse complement strand
GGCTAAACTGTTTAAATAAAAATCCAATCAGGTAAGGATTTGAGACCATTGGTTTGCACCCAAGCTCATATAACGAATAAAAACCACTTCTTTTCTATAAAATCTGATATGAATGAGTTGCTACCAAATAGAAGACCCAAATACTCAAAACTATCTACATTAGACAATTGAACATTATCTATTACAACTTTTTCTTGCACTTCATCCCAATTTGGTCATAGTAAGGTTAACTGATCTTCTGGGATTGAATTCCATTTTCCATTCTTTTGCAAATCTGAAACAATCTTCCAATAACCTCATGGCATGCCCATAGGAGGGTTAGAGGATTATAATGTCATCACAATACGCAATGATAGATAAGTTAAGACGATTTAACCAGGCACCAATATTAAGATTGGTACAATTTTCTAAAAGTCCGTTAATAAAAAAGTTAAACAAGTAAGGGGAAAGAACTCTTCCCTGTTTCACTCCTTCAGTACAGTCCAATATTTCACTTAATTGATCATCATACTTGACAACAATTTTCGACAAATTATAGTAGTTGTACAAAATTCGTCAAATTGGTTTAGCAACTTAACCAATCAACTTGTAAAAGAGGCCATCTCTCCACATCTTATCAAATGCTTTAGTAGCATCTAAACTCAAAACATGTAGTTTAGAACCATTTTTTTTGTAATAGTTTGTTACTTCATTTACAAGAAAATACGTATGTTTACTGGACAATTTCTTTTTGTATCCAAATTGATTTGTATGTATACAACTTAAACATTCCATTTTGTTAAGAATTATATTCTCTAAGATAACGGCCATAGTATTTGATACAGACACAGGTCTAAAATCGAACGGTGTACTCGTTTTATCTTTTCTTATTTTTTTTTTTTTTTAGCTTTTAATGGCATTGACTTAATTAGATTACCAGCAAATAACAACAACAACAACAAATCAGACAACAAATGATTCATCTAGCTTGAATTTAATAATTTAACTTTGATAATTTTCTCTATTTTTTGTCTTCTCTATTTTGATAGTTCACCTATTGAATCATGAAAAAAAATTCAAAGAAATGCCCTAGGTTATATTTGAAATCTTAAATGGACGAATTTTTTTGGCGCCACAATAACAATATTTATAGAGTTGATTGCTTTGAAAAAATTCTTAGTAAAATTAACTGAATTTAACCCAAATTTTAGATGAAGTTAGTATGTTGAGTATGAGAATGAAACTGCAAATATTTGTAATTTAAACAGTTTAAGTGATGCTGTCGATAAGAATGATAGTTTAGATATTATTGTCACTGCACTTGCAAAATAATTTTTCAATTTGGAAGAAAAACTCTCCCTGTGTGCATTCTACTATTGTCTCTTAATTTTTCTACTGACAAACGTTTGCTTTTGCACAAGCACTGGGCTCGCATATACAATAAAGACAATTAAGTCATATGATTCAATCACACCTAACTCTCTTTCGTAGCTAGTTACCTAAAGAGTTACATCCCCACTCTCCTCATTGCTATGAGCTATGTACTTATGTCTCTTATTAAATCATAAATTAATTTTAAAAAATTTTTCGATTCATCTCAATTTTACAATTTTTTAGAAAATTTCTCCAGCATTTCTAAAATGTTCTCTAAAAATTTTGAAAAATCCTGTAAATTAATGCTGTAAATTTCTAAAATAGAAAGCTAAAATTTAAAAATATAACTTAGCAGATCTAAATTATGTATGTGATTATCAGTAAAAACTAATACGAATGAATTGTCTATTAAACTGACTGAAATGTCTTGTAAAAATAAATTTTATTTAAGTGTTAATTTTTATAAACTTTTAAAATCCAAATAAAAATACTTTTAAATTTATTTCCTAAATTTTTAAATAAATATAAATATTTGCTTCTGCTAACTTAAAATTTAGAATATTCTCTATTTTAGGTAAAACAATTGGCTATTAGCTCAACTTGTACTTTGAATGAAGCCATAAGTTCTTCACAGAGTGACTTACTCTGCTCAGAGACCAAACAACATCCACAGAGAACACAGGTATCGTCTATAAAATCATCCAAATCGCCCACAATTCTTCGTCAATCAAGTTGCTCTAAAACATTCTCAAGTCCAATAAACCCTTCTCTAATAGCCAATCTGCAATTTAACTCGAACAACTTTACTCTAGCAACTGGTATTTCGACTCCAAGTCAATCATCCACAACTCATCAACAAACTGCTTTTTCACTCAAGCAATTGTACATGTCTCCATTAGGACTTAAAGGATACGATTCAACAGTGACCATAATAAATCAACAAGTTAATTTTTGCGTACAAAATCTTGGTCAACAAACGCCAAACAGTGCTGACTTTTCCATAATAAGTCCAAGTAATGCAAAATTCTTGAGCCAAAGCATGAAAACTCAGTGTATGTATGGTGTTGGAATGTGCTATCAACTTTTGGAAATGCAACAAATTTACCGACACCCGAGAAAAATTTACGAACTTGCCATCGGCTCTGGATCTCTTCAAAACATTAGCCCAAATTCTCAAAACAACCTCAAACCTCAAAACACAAAGCCTAATTCCTCGAACAACAATCTGGTCAGTCCCAATAATCAGATTATTAGCAAGTTTACTCTTAATGATTTTTATAAAAATTCAATACAACCAGTCTTAATGCCGTTTTACTATTGTTGTACACCATTGCTTTTTTATTCAAATTGGAACGAGTCTATTACAAGTGAGAAAATGCTCAAAAATGCCAATTTTAAGCCACCTAAATTAAATACTAACAATGCCATAAACGAAAATTGGTATTTTAAAATGAGACAAATTGTACTTGTCGAGTACTCGAAGTACTTTGAGTCAAAGGGCTTTGTTCGATTGAGAGACGAGCGTCAAATTCAGGATAGTCGAGCAAATCAGAACGAAATTCAAATGCTTCACTTTATCAAATGGGTGCAACAAGATGGCTTTTTGTATTTAACCATTAATCTAGAGGAAATCTATTTGCATGTACGTGTGGGGGTTTGCTCTCGGTACAGGTCGTCCAATAGGCAAAGTTTCATTAGCGAAATAATTCGATTTTTGACACAGGAATTTCATGTACACTCATTTATTTATGATTTTCATTTATCAGCTATAAATAGCAATTTTTTGTCCACGTCACAGTCCGGAATGCAAATATCTCAAACAAGCTACATAGTCTCAAGATTTTTAGATGAATTTGTTGAGTTTTTTGGCCGTGTGCCGCTCAACAGCCAGAACAAAGTGTTTAAACTAGTGTACGAAAAATCAGACTTTTCAATCAAACAAAATCAATACACAGTTTTATTTGACTTAATTAGCTATGCGAACAGAAAGCTTGGAATGGGCAACATTTCATTTCAGACATTGCACACATTTGGCAACAATTTGACCATATATTCTCTAGACGATTCGTCATTAAACAGCTCAAAATATTTAATTGTAAAATTGGAACAATTTAAAAAAGAGATTTTGAAAAACAAGCTCAATTCAAGTCAAACTACAAAGAATTCAACAGGAAGTTCAGAAAAAAGTCGAATGGAAAATTTTATTCGAATAACATGTTTTTATTTATTTATTAATAGAAGTAGTGAATTGGGCATATTTGCCAATCATGGCCTATTGAATGGCTTAAAAAACGATCTTGAGTTTATAAATAGGGTTATTGAAGAATCGGTGAGTATGCATAGACAAAATGTGTTTTGGGACAATTTGGCACTGTCTATGAATCCGAGCAGAGGTGAACTAAACAGCTATATTGAAATTGCTGATGCAGAATTGGAGCAGATTTTTAGCATATCTGAGAAAGTTAACGTGCTCGAATTGGACCCAGATTTGGACGAGTTTATGAAACAATGCTATCAAATAAGAGAAAAAATAAAAGATTATTTTAGAATGGAATTGAACAAGAATTTTATTTACACCGAATCTGATTCTATTGAATATTGCTTGTTGATTGTGACTGATTTGTTGATAAAGAGATTTAATTTGGAAAACAATGAGGACAAAAATGCAACCGAAAGCTATCTCAAATCTTTCATTTTGATTAAATTTGACAAAATCAAGGAAAACATGGAGCTCTATCAAGTAAATTGCGTGAAAATAGACGATCTAAAAGGCAAACAGTCAGATACCAAGTCATCGGATATACCTCGTGAGTATAGCTTCATTGGCAAACAAAAAAACCAGACTACCAGTTCGTTGTACGATAATAAACTGTTCAAAAGTTTTGGTTTTGTAATAAACATTCTAATGTGCAATCTATGGAATAGTTTGTTCTAAATTATTTTCTCTATATTTGAGACTATTTAAAACTATAGAACCGCGTTATTTTTCGAATTTTAGAATAAAATTTTTAAAAGTGTTTTATTCATTTAATTTTAAGAAGACAGAAAAGCGAAAGTATTAGAAAATTTTCGCCAAATAAAAAAACGCTTTTACATCAACTGAATTTTTTTTTCTATGTATATAACTTTAAAAAGTGAAGTGATGAGAAAAAAAAGTCTGATATTATTTGAGATTTATTTTTTAATAGAAAGATAAACATAATACTCAATCAAGTATGACTTTTCTAGGCTTTTCTTGATCCCCTTGCAATAAGCAATTTCGCATGTCGAATTTCTTTAACTTCAAGCAGTTGCTTATATGAGGCTTAACAACATATTTTTCACTTAAACACTTCAAAAATTTTCAATTGAACGTGCTTGAGGGATGTTTTATGACGCACTGATGTCTTTGATCACGTAATATACATTTTCTTTCGTAGATGCTGTGAAAGCTATTGGAAAGTGTGTAGTTATTGGTCAATCTTGTCAGTTGTTTCTTCTTTGCAACTGTCCAGTTATTTGTGGAAACTCCAATTAGATTTCTTGTTTTTTAAAGTATTCGATCAGTTCAAATTTTTTAATTCGTGAAATCAACTGTATTTTATTAAACTTATACATAAAATAATAAAGTTATTTCCTTACCATTACCGAACGACTAGCTGCATCTTGTTTGCCCAATGGTGGCTTTGAAGATGGTTCAAAATCTTCAGCATTATTTTCTACTAAATTCAGCGTAATCAAAATCTTCATTTATTTTTTAAAATGGCAAAATTGAGGAACTAGACCAAGAATTTGTGTCAAAATCACAATTTTCTATTACTTGTAGTTAGTTCATTGTAAATTATTTTAATATTAAGATTTTTACAATTTTTATAATTTTTTATTTTATAAAAATCAAATTAACAAAATTTTATTAGAAAACTATTGTCAAATTTTTAAAGAGATTTTTCTATTAGTTTCTTTTTTATAAGTATTTTTTTACTTTATTTTTATTAATCATCGCCAGAATTGGCGTACAATTGAAATAAATAAATTAAGATTTTTTTCTCAAAAATTTCTTATTTTAATATGATCATATCTGAAATAATTTATATTTTAATGTGACAATTAGCTAAATAAAAAATAATTTAAGACTAATAATACAATTTTAGGACAGGTTATATTTATTTATTTCTTTGTTAAATCTGTATCGAGCTAATGCTCCTTCAGAATAAAAATATAAAATAAAATTAAATAAAATAATATAAAAAATAAAAGTTAAAAACTGTATGTTGAAAAAGAAAGACAGAAAAAATATACAGTACTTGAGAAAGTCTAATATACAGTTTAATATAGATATTTTTCAATTATGGTTATTATTATTTATTTTTTGTTGTTTTTTATTTTTTTCTCGCTTTTACATTTTTACATGATTCTCCATTTATTTATAGCACCTATAAAACTTTTATGTGATACTTTATTTATTTTTGTGATAAATAATTTTTTAATGTGAAAATTGATACTTTTTTGTAATTATTTTTATGTGAAGTTTAATTAAATACACAAGGACAGGTTAAAAATAATTCTATAATATTTATTATTTTTGATATTTTTTTTAGTAGCTTTATAATAAAATTTGTTTAGTAAAAATTTTTCGCTTTTTTAAAACTCAATTCCTATTAAAAATAAAAATAAAATTAGTCACTAAAATAGCTTGTTTCGCTAAGAAAATAAAATGCACATCTCCCATCTTTCTGGCATTGTTTGATCGCTAGCTCGTAAAACTTGGCTATTTTTGAGATGAAATATTGACTAATGTCTTGATTGGTTTCCTCTATGCTAGAGTAACTATTTTGAGGAAGCTGGGTGAGATAGACTTCCAAGCCTAGGTTCTCTATCGTGTTTCGAGCAGTTTTTGCAACATTTCGCCTTGTGTTGATAAATAATAGAAAAACTTCTCGTGCTTCTTTAGCTCTGTGTGGTCGTTTTGTTCCCAAAGCGTGGCTAAAATGAATCAATTGTGGTGTATAAAGGTCTGCAATCTGCGTTTGCTCATAATAAATGAAAGCCTTCTGATCTCACCAAACAAAAATCTTTTTAAACAACCTAATATTTCCGATAGATATCTAATTTTACAAAAAAATGACACATATTAGTTAACAATTGATTAAAAAATTTTTTTCAATTAAGAATGTTTAATAATTTGATAAAAAGTTTGAATTTTCTAAATCATAATATTTATCAAATAAATCGATCAATTCCGGCCGTTTTGTTTCACATAAATTCGGCTTCTTATGTAAATAAACAAGATAAATCATTAGAAGAAGATGATTTTGATCTTCAAAGAAGAGAAAGTGCTAAAATAAAAAACCTAGAACGGCTGGGAAGCATAAAAAGTCATATTAGCTGGCCACAGTATAATAGAATTATTTATCCGCCCACGGAAGATGGAAAACCTATTCGCAATCCGGTAAAATTTAAACTAGAAATATTTTTGCAGTAAATTTAAAATACTTAATAAAATAAAAAAGTTTATTCATCATTTGAGACATTTTGTCAAATATCCAGCTAAAAAAATGTGGTATCCGGCTTTGATGGTAAATTTAAAACTTTCTAAAATTAGATTAAATTTTTTTTTAAGATAAGGGGAATGTCAATTGACGAGGCAATAAAACAGTTGTCCTTTCACAGACTAAAAGGTGCTCAAATAATCAAAGAAGTTTTACTAGAAGCTCAAGACTTGGCTCTAAAACAACACAACTTTGAATTCAAATCAAATATGTGGATTTGTAATTTTTAAATTAAAATATCAAAGAAATTAATGAATATTTGAAAATTTTATCAGCCTATTCGACAGCAGTAGATTCGTTCCGAGTGAAAGGTGTGCGTAAGCATCGAGCTTTGAGATTAGGCATGGTAGAGTATAAATATTGCACTTACTATGTCCGTTTAGAAGAAGGCGCTCCACCACCGAACTATCACCTTGAGGCTGAGACCTATGAAGCTAGGGCAAAGGAATACATTGAAAAATTGAGAAAACGCTCAATTTATTTGTCTATTTAGAAAAAAAAACTTGTTTAAAAAATTTCAAAAATTTAAGTTCTAATAAATTTTAAAAAAAAAAAAATTAAAATAAAAAAAAAATGCAAAATAAAGATCGGGTAACAGCGATTTAAAATTTTTAAAACACAACTTTTAAAATTATATTTTAGGTTTAAATTATCAAAAATGTTTAAAAAGTAAAATATTTTTTTTTAATTTTTTTGATATTTTAATTTTTTTTTCCATAAGATTTTCTGACAAAGAACATGTTAGTGGAGTGGTCCAAGCAAAAAGTACAGTTATTAAGCAAATAAGAACTAAGCTCGTTGAAGATTATCCTCACATTGAAGCTTTTATTGATGAAATTCTCCCTAGAAAAGATAATGTCAGATTTATTAAATGGTATTTGTTGTCAAAAAATTTTTTCCTTCCTTATTTTTTTATTAGTCAAGATCATATTGAATTATTAGCTGGGTCGAGCGGTGAACCTTTGTTTTTTAAACAGCGTGATGGCCAATTCATTCCAGTTTTAAGGCTTTTGCACAAATATCCATTTATTCTTCCACATGAGCAAGTTGACAAGGGAGCTATAAAATTTGTTCTGAGTGGTGCAAATATTATGGCTCCAGGATTGACTTCACCTGGAGGCAAAATGATTCCTGTTGATAAAAACACAGTTGTAGCAATTATGGCTGAGGGAAAAAAACACGCTTTAGCTATTGGAGTAACTAAATTAAGCACCGAAGAAATGTTTGTTTTTATAATTGCTTTACAATTAGATTTTTTATTTTGTTTCTATTCTAGCGCAAAGACAAATAAAGGAATCGCAATAGATGCATTGCACTATTTAAATGACGGACTTTGGCAAATGAAAGCAATAAAATAGAATAAATTTAAAAACTATTGCTTCTGTTAATTTAAAAACAAAATAAAACAAAAATATTTATGATTATAATGATCTTAATTTCTTAAATATTTTTATCATTAAAAACACCAAAGAAGTCATTTTATTTTAAATTTTTTATCATGTTTTTTTTTTCCAAAAGATAATTTAAATAAAATAAAGCAGAGCCAAATGTCGCAATCGAAATGAAAACAAAAGTGTTTTGTTTTTCAATATAAGTATAAAAAAAATTTATTAATTATAGACCAAAAAAAAAAACATTATTTCTAAACATTTCAAAATTCAGCTCTCTATTAGAATATCACTTGTTTAATTAAATTTTTTGATACAAGAGGCTCAAATCTTTTATTAGATAGTTTTAATTAAAAAAATATAAATTATTTTTGAGTAATAAAAAATATTTTACAGTATATTTTTTCGAAAATATTTGACTAATGAAAATTATTGATTTATCTGATATTTCAATTAATATTTTGATTCATATTTTTGTTGACTAAAAATTTGTTTTTGACATAAGAAATTTAATCTCAAAATTATTCTCTTAACAACTCAAATCTAAAAAAAATTATCAAAAAAAATGTTAAATAAAAAAAATTTAGGTAATTTATAACTTAAAATATTTAATTCAACATAATAAATTCAGTTCAGTTATTCAGCTGAGTTCTTTAAAATATTTAGAATTTCGTAATTTGACTTGTTTTATAAGTATAAAAATTGTTTTCTAACATTTCAGAATTAATTAATATATAAAAATGGAAAAGAATGAAATACCATCATATCCAGTGCAGCCACCACCTTATCCTTCTTCTAATTATCCTCAACAAATGCAATACTCTCCTAACATAGTAATACAACCTGTAATAGGACAAAGACCTTTTTTAGGAAAAGATCCCAGTTATGTTCTTTGGTAATCATTTTAGTTTTTTATTTTAAAATGTCAAAAAAAATTTTTTTTTAGTCCATCTTGTAGAGCACAAGTCTTGACAAATGTCTCGTTTGAAACCGGTTTGGGAACTTGGTTAATTGCTGGTGGAATTTGTTTATTCGGATGCTGGCTCGGTTGCTGTTTAATACCATTTTGTGTCGATTCATTTAAGGATGTAAAGCATTCATGTCCTAGTTGTAACGCTTTAATTGGTACTAAGGAATTAATTAGATAATCGTCGCTATTTTTCAGATAATTTTATTTTATTTATAAAAAAAACTGGAACTCTTACATGTTTAGTTTTTCTATTTTAATTAAATTTTTATTTATGTATTATTATCTTTTTTTTTAATTAAATAAATTAAATAAAATTTAATTTAATGAAATGAAATGTTGATGGTTTTATGATATTGTTAAAGAATAAAATTCTATAAAGAAATATTTCATCAAATTTGTAATAGTTGCAATAAAAAAATATTAAGGCAATGAACCTAAAAAAAATATCTTACTGTATTCTCTCGTTCGATTATGCTGCACTAAAAACTAAAACATACAAATAAAGACAACAAATTAAATAATTTTTTAACATTAGTGAGATGTACTTTGGTGCATGGTCTAAAAGCTGGTAGTTTAGCTTATGATGCTGCATAATCGAACGAGGAAATACGGAATTTTATTATTAAAATTAATTAGGATATTATGAAGTATAGAATTTAGCGGGCTATAGGTGATCAGCTTTCTATTCTTTAAATCTGAAAAATTAAACTAAAATGCGAATGAGAGGTAATTCTAATATTTTTAATAAAAAATAACATAGATTAAGTCTGATGGAAATTTTCAATCATGTTTGCAGTTAGAAATACAAGTCGATACAAAATGAGAAAACAAATAATCAAGAATTTAGCTCAGATATGCAATTTTTTATAAATCATTTGGTGAATGATTTGAATAGGTTAAGAGTTGATATGTTTGAAGTTAGATTAATCGAAAATTTTAAGACACTGATCGACTACCATACTACAGAATACTAACTAAGACTATACTAAAAAAAATAATGATAAAAGTATAATAAAATATGATTTTGATATATTAAAAATTAAAATTAATACATCTTCATACAATCCCGAACTCATCCATTTTTTTGAGTACCCAGACCAGACTTTTATGCTATTTTTTCAGGTCATCAATCCAAACCCGATGACTTAGTACCCCATAAAATGAATCAAATAGGTAATAGGCCTGATTTGGGTACCCGAAAAAAATGAGTAGGTCTACATAGCAACTCAATTTTAACCCTAACCTGGTGCCCGAAAAAACAATGTTAATGTTAGATCTAATATAAAGGCAGATATCTATAATCGGTAAGCATACAACATGGCTTTTTTTAACAACAGTTTCTATCTCCCAAAGTTTGTCTCTTTAAAAGTGCTGCATCCATTATTGTGTCTTAAAGTATTAAAAATAATGGAAATTTGCAAAGAAAAAATTTTCTCGAAGATATCTATAACTAATTTAAGTAAGAGAAGTGATTTTTTTGGTAAAATGAATTAAATTTTACTTAAAGCTTAATAATATCTTAATATTTAATCCAAATAAATTTCTCAATAAGTTTATTTTTAGATGTTTGGTTTAATTTTCAATTTATACCAGCAAAAATACTTTTATCATCAAAAATCTAATCCTTAAAAAAGGAAACTATTTTAATTCATTTATTAGATTGATCTTAAAAAATTGGGTACTTGAAATATTTTCTATTGAATTTAATCGTATAGAATTATCGTTTTAGTTTTAATTTTTTTCATTCACATGCGTTTGTCAATTTTTACATAATTTTCAAGTATATTTTTAGTTTATATTAAAAAAATTGTTCAAAGAAATTAAAAAAGATACTAAACAAAATCTAAATAATATCCAAAAGTGTTATTTTGTTGTTAGGTAAGAATTCTATAGCTCGTATAGCTGAATGATGTGCGTGCTAGACAAGAAGAGGATGAAATGAAAAAAAATCTTATCTACTTTACGTGAGTCATGTTTAAAAAATCAAAATGGGGTTTAGACTAAAGACAAGCCAAGTCTTTATTCAAGTTAAAGTGAAAAATTTTTATAAAAATATTTTTTTAGCTTATATTTAATTAAATTAGTAGTACCAAATAATCTTTTTTAGTTAAGTAAAAATTAATTTTAAAATTCACCTAAGTTACCTGAAAATAAATAGAATAAATAGAAAAATGTAACACTTTATTTTTTTATTTTATTCATTTGTATATCTGTATCGAGCTAAGGCTCCTTCAAATTAAAGAAAAAAACAAAAATAAAATAAAATAAGCTAAAATAGAAGAAAATTAAAATTAGATATTTTGAAATAGAGAATAACAGGATACATATTTTTAAATGTCTGATTTTT
>VANL01001647.1:0-11591 GCA_006352455.1 Brachionus sp. 'Tiscar' | reverse complement strand
TATTTTAATATTCTATCATTATTTATATTGATTATTTTAATTTTAATCAATATTAACTTTAAAATTTAAAAAAAATACATTTTTTTTAAACCTATTTAAATTTTTATTTTTAATTTGAAGATGAATTTATGGTTAAGATATTCAACTAATTATATAAAATGCTGTAAATAATGTAGGTTCTTTGGTCAAATGACCACAAATTCCTTTCGTAGTAAAAGTAATTAAATTCGTAGCAAAAAAAAACAAAAGCAAAAATTTATCAGTAAAAGTGGCAAAATAAATTTATCAGTAGCAAAAAAAATAAAAAAAATAGAAAATTTTTATATCAAATATTTATTAATAAAAAAATTCACACATTACTTAGAAATGTTGTTTAGTGTTATTTTATGGTTTTTTTCTAGGACGGCCTCCTTTTCTCGGAGCTAAATTTGAAGATGTTGCTGGTTGTTCAATAGTTTGAATGTCATTATTAATACTTTCGGCTTGTTCTTGATCGTTATCATTTTCATTTGAAAGCGGATCTTGGTTGATTGATTGAGCCATTGAAATTGGAAATTCGTAGTCAAAACTTTGTAGAGCTGGATTAATTAGACCAGTTGAAATATGTTGTACCAAGCAGGTGTAGCTTGTTTTCTTCTTCCTCGCTTTTTATTTGCCTCAAGATTGAGATCAACCCAATTACATGTTTACAAATTTTCAGTTTTTAATATTTTCAGATTTGTATATTTTAATTTCAAAATTTTTTTACATTATAAACATTAATAAGTGATAATTGAGTAGTTATCAAAAATTAAATTAATTTATATTTACTATTGAAAAATTACTTTTGCTACTTTTTTATTTAATTTTGTAATATTTGCTACGATTTTTTATTAAATTTTCTACTTGATTAAATAGTAGCCTTAGCCAAATTTTCTTCTTTTTAACTAATGATTAACATCACAAGTAAAAAAATGAAACTAATATTATATGTTTAATATATAATTATTTGGAATTTGGTAAATGTAATAAAACATAATACCTAATTGAAATATAATTCAATAATTAAACTAGCTCTTGATTTCTAAATAAAAAATTAGAAATATTCTAAAAGTTAAAATTTTTGAAAACACGAAAAATTATTATTGTTTGGTAATTAAAAATAAAATTTTTACTGGACTAGTTGAATGTAAGTTCACCAACACAACAAAAAATTTGTGGCTACTTATAAAAAGTGCAATAGATATATAATACAGAATTAAAGTGAGAGGCCTTTTTATTACTTATTGTATGATTTTTTCCTACTTGTATAAATAAACTAGTTTTTTCCCCTTCTGATATCTAATTTCATTAGGAATGTTTTTTTTACCCATCCTTTTACCAAGGTTCCAAGTTGATGATTTATGTTTGTGTCAGCACAGCCAAAACTGCTTGTATTCTTTTTAATAAAAAATAGATCCGTTTCCAACCTTTCTAGGTATTAAATTCGATCCTAAGCTAAGCTTCAAAAACTTATTGGAAAACATCAATGAGGAAAATAAGTCAAAAATTAATCTAATACGCAGGATAAAAGGTTTAAAACTAAGAAACTCAATTGAATTGTCCAAGGTCGTATTCAAAAGCTTTATTCGTTCCCAGTTCGATTACTCTTTTATTAAGGCAACAAAATATTAAGGCACATTAAGTATTTTCCGATCAAAACAAGAATAACTAAAATTCACCAGCATTTAAAGCTCTACATGTTAGCTACAAGAACGTATTTTACACAGGTTTTTCCATAAACGAATTGAGCATCAGCAATTTAACAGCGGCTTAAAAGAGTACTTTTCCACTGCACCAGATTTGAATCAAAAATTTTATACACTTTTTGGAATGTTCAATTTTTTTTAAAGAACATCCGAAAATAAATATGCAATTATTTCCTTTCACCAAAAACTAGTCAATTTTTATTTTCACTTATTTATTCTTAGTCATTTATCGCTTTTATTTATTTTTTTTATGTTTTTATTCAATTGCTAAGCTGATAAAAAGACTCTGATCCATTCTGAGCTGCCTGAGGTATTCCCTAAAACTATTTAAATAAATAAAAAATCTAAAAACATCAGTCATGAGCTTAATTTTAATTATGATCGACGAGCATATGATTTCTCAAATAATCTAGTCATTTATGCAATTTTTCAAATAAAAGTAACCAAAAAAGATGAGAATTGTTAAAATTTTCTTTTTATTTGAATTTTTAAACAAAAATTTATTAATTGAAATAATAAGATGCTTTGAACCCTGATCAAATGGCATTCAAATTTGGATTATATCCAGAATAAAAGATTCAGTGTTTTCGCACTCTAATTCGAAGACTCTATGTGTGTTGTTCCTCCAAAGATGGAACTGAAGTGAACAACTCTGTAGCTATGACTCGAGGTTAAAATTAAAGAAAATCTTTATTTCAAGAGATATTTCAACTTTATATGAAATAAGACTTGGTTTTTATATTATAATTAGAGTTTTCTGTTATTGCATAAAAATAAGTTGAAACCTTTTATAACTTCCAAAAGATTTTGGGAGATAAAACCATGTAACATTGTTATTTTAATTCGCACATAACTAACAGTTTTTATATGTGTCTTGGTAACATTTATAATACTATTATATTCAAAAAATGCTTCTTATGATGTTGAGATCAAAATTAGAAATTTAAATAAAATAAAAAAAATTTAATTTGACAGAATAATTAGGAAATAAATTAATAGAAAATTCTTGATGAAAAAACAAAAATTTATTGACATTTTTTAAAAGTTTTTAAAATTTGAAGATTAAAAAAAAAATGAACAAATTAGTAAAAAATATAACTAATAAAATGCTGTTAAAAACTAGACTTAAAATAAAAGAATATAAGTTATTTTTTTTATAGCTTTAAAACTAAAATAAATCATTTTAAATTTCAAAATATTAACTCAACTTGTTTCAAGATAATATTTGTTTGTATTTATTTACTAACATTTAATTTCGAAATCTTATTTATTCAAATAATTAACCACGTTCAATGATATTTAAAACACTATTAGATAACAAAAATTAGCAAAAATATTAATCACATGTATTGTCCTTTAATAATTAAGCAAAATATTTAGTAAATCTAAAACTAAATCAAACTTGTTTATTGATCAAGCCAAATATTCTTATTATATTCTAAAATAGAATCATTTATTTTTAAACTTAGGCTTAAAAAGCATCAAAAGCTCGTTTTTTCTAAAGAAAACAAATGAACAATTTGATTTAGTTTTCGTATTAATATTAACTATAAATTTAATATTTTCTAATAATTAAAATTTATTAAGTCATTTCAAGGGCTTTTGGCCATTTTGGTGAATAAATTTTATTTTATTTAAGAATTAATTTTCGAATAATATTTCATAATTTTCAAAAAATTCATCCATTTTTTATTCCATTTAATTTTAAATTGGCATCCACATAATGTAATGATAAAACAGGTCGTAAATTTACTAAAAATGTCCCAAAACTTTTTCACCAATAAAACAGTTGGTTTCTTAATCAAATTTAAATTAAATAATTTAGCATTAATTTAATAAAATAAATATTTTATTGAGATTCGAGTTTTTTATTCAAATTTATCGAATTAACAAATTGATTTAATATCAAAAATTTTCGATTTTCAATATTAATAACAAGACATTTGATAAGCTAAAGATAAATTATCATTCTAGATTCTAGAATTTAATTTTATTCTGGGAGCGTTAGAAAACTTGTAATTTGTCAAAAAGAACTTATATTACATCAACATAAGATAAGATTTTTGAAAATTAAACCCTTTTAGCTTTTAGTTTAACCAAATGTTTTCTTATTAAGCTTATTTTTCTGTAAAGAATTTAAATTTTAATTATTAAAAATAATAATAATATTTTTCTGTTTAAATCTTAATTATTTCCCTAGGGATTTGATCAGTTTTTTTTAGATAATAAAAAAAATTTTAGATAAAAAAATTTATTTGTAAATTTTGATCATAAACTTGATTTAATTGCAAATGAGTGAGTGAATGTGATTATTGAATATTTAATGATTTTCTAGTGGGAAAAATGACAAAAATTGGTAATTTGAACCTAAAGATAAGAAATTTGAAACGGAAAGTTTTTTGTTGAATTGAATTTAAAAGACAAACGGTTAATAAATTATAAAGAAAAATTCTTTTATAAATAACATAAAATAATTAAACAAAATAATAAACGCTTATTTAATATTTATTAGAAATAAATGGGAACAAATTCGGTAGAGAAAACTTGTACTATTGAAGTTGAGTCAAGGGTAAATTTTACCAAAATAGGAGAAATTGATACAAAAAATGAAAAATTCGCCGCCGAGGCTTACATAGAATGCATTTGGTATGATAAAAGAGTTTTAAAGCATTTTATAGAATTCAATTTTCTAGAATCTAGTAAGAAATATGTCAAATTTTTTTGATTTTTTAATCATTTTATTTTAATTTAATTTTAAAGCCTATTTTGATGATCTTAATGACATAAAAATTCAATTTTTAAAATCAAACATTAATCGTCTACAGTTCAATACAAAGTTGCATTGGTCACCTGAAATTTATGTTAATAATTCAATTGGGTCGCCAAAAGAAGCATCGACTTATAATTTTGAATTAATCAAACAAAATAATTCTCTAAAAAGCTCAATAGACAATTTTAATGTAAAAATCACTGAGAAACGTCGTATAGAGGGATTCTTTTATGAAAGATTAGAGCTAAACGACTTTCCTATTGATTTACAAGAATTATCTATCAAATTGACCAGTAAAAAAAGTATAAATGAAGTTATTCTGGTTGAAAACAGAACAGAAAGTTCTGGAGTAAATAAAGAAAATTTTGCTGGTAAGTATACAAGCCAACTTTTTCTCTGTAACGATCTATTTAATTGACCAAATCTTTTTATCAAATAGCAATTGGATTAAATTTTTTTTTTCAATAAATTTTTTCAAATTTTAGATCAACAACAATGGGAGTTGTTTGATTTTGTGAAAATTTCTAAAAACACTTTTGAAGATAAGTGGAAAAAAAACGTTCGCTCTGAATTCAAAGTGACTTGTTTGGTATTTCGTAAATACGGTTTCTATCTCTGGAAGTAAAAATTTTAATATTTTAATTTTATAAGCTTAAAATTACTAAAATTATCAAGTGCATTTTTGCTGATTTTTTTGATTACCCTTCTCGGCTTTACAATATTTTCAATAAATCCAAGTACACCCCAATTTAGATGTCAAGTAACTGGTCTTTTATTATTGACCTCAATTAACTTCAGATGGATAATAACCCAAAAGCTTCCTTCAGTATCATATCTAACACTTTTGGATAAGTACACAATCGGATGCTTGATTTTTTTGGTTTTGTTTTGTATTTGGCATGCTGTCGTCGGATCTGACATTTTAATACCCGATATTGTTCAGAAGAGAGAAAAAGACGCCTATTTCTTCGTAATTTCAGGTGTGATTTTTGTGCTATATCATTTATTCTTCTTTGCTTGGTTTGTCAAGAAATTAATTGACATTCAACAGCTTAAAATGCGAATTCTTAACTCAAATTTAGGCAAGAATAAGCCTACAGAATTTATCATTGAGCTTCTTGAACAATTCAATTAATTAGAATTTAAAAGATTTTAAAATTTTTAAATAAATTATTTTTGTAAATAAATCAATCAACTATTCAATTAATTTCGAAAATAAATTAAAGAATTTTTTTAATAAAAATTTATTTTTAAAAGTCTAATTATTTTCAGGTAAATGCTCAAACACTTTTGAAATCTTTATTGAGTACGCTAAAAAGAAGGACTAATATCCGTTGTGAGTGGCCCGGATATTTCCTAAAAATATTTATATTAATTAATAAATAAAAATAACCTGAGTATTTTGATTGTGAAGAAAAATTAGAAAAAAATTTTACTTAAAATGTATAAAGAATCTTAACTATCAATCAATTTATTTCATGAAATCATTTAAAGATACATTTTGTAATAGTAAGGGGTATACAAAAAGTTTGAAGTTCTATTTTATTTGAAATCTTGAGAATGAATAAAAAATGGGAGATTGATTTAGAGTGGTTAATAATTGTGGTGTAGATGATCAAATCGATCTGAGTAACCCCTGTGTCAGATCCGAAAATGAAAAGCAATCTGCTTGGATAGAAAAGAAAAATCTAATTTATTTTTAAGTATGGAACTATTGGATTTCATAAGCATTTAAATTTACGCAAACTGTTTTTTTGTTGGGTCCCCCATGAATTATGCTGAAATTTAAAAAAGAGAAAAATTTGGAATATCTTGGGAGTCAAGAATGTGACATAGTTACAGTAGATGAGTCATGGGTATATCACAGAATAATTGAGAATAAGTGTCTAACTCCAACTGGGTATCAGCAAGCCAAAGTTCAATCAAAAGCGCAATCATATTGAGCCAAAATAATAGTAGTTGTAGTAGTTGTTAGTTCGGTATTAGTGGATTTATTTCCTATAATAAATAACGTTTATTGTGTTGAAAACAGTTTAGAGACTTTTGTTATAGTGATTAATATCCAAACACCGACAACAGATACCAAAAATAAATAAAAATTTTGCATGAAAATGCTACACCTCGTTTCTATCAGGACTCTTAGAAATTTCTTGATATTAAACCCTCTTCGTTATTTAGTTTTAAAGTGAAATAAAAAAGCTTAAGAATCAGTAATTAAAATCAACAATTATACCTACCTACACTTAAATCTATTCTTAAAGAAGAATATAAAAAGAATTTTCATAAGTAGATTGAAAGGATAAAATTTAAAACTTTAAAACTTAGTGACGAAAATTAGAGAAGTGATTTAAAAGTCTCAAAATTAAAGGCGAGATGGGGACATTAAAATTCAAAAGAAGGCAAATCCAGGTTTGGAATAATCTAAATTATACTGATGCTGAACTGGGCTGCTAAAGGAATTAACTGAAAAGGTCATCCATCAGTCAGGATCACAGACACATTCATTTTTTACCGTTTCAGGTAGCTTTTTTAGCTGCCAAATTCAAATCAAAATCACTAGAATAAATTTATTAGGCCCGGACTTAGACTTGACTTGAGACTTGCAATTTGTTAGATCATTTTAAAAAATAAAAAAAACTTTTATGCCTCAAAAATTCAATTTTCAGAAATGAGAGTTGTCTAACAGTGCGAAAAAAAAGTTCAGACTTTAAAATTTTTTTTTTTTTTATGTTGAAAAGTCCAATACCTGCTTCGCTTCAACAATAATTATTTGGAACGGAAAGAATTTCATTTGTCCTTGATTCTGACTGATAAATTCCCCATGCTATTAATTTGGTTCAGTTAAACTAAAAAAACAAAAAAAATAAAAGACTTTAATTTTTTATTTAAAAAAAAAAGTCCGTACTTAGACTTGACTTGAGACTTATGACTTTAAACAACTCTGATTAAAATATTAAAAGGTTTTTTTATCATTAGCCGTTTTTGACAACGGTTCGATTAGATTGATTAATGAGTCATTCTTAAATTTTCTGGCAAAAGATAATAAAAGTAAAATCTTATATTTCTTAATCCACTGACCGAATAATAGCTTTTCCAAAGTAACAAATTTGAATAAAAACTAATTCTTAAAATTTCCATAGAAACGCTGAATTTTAAGAATTTTTAAATAAAATATAATCAAAAAAATTTCTAAATCGAAGCAATATAAAAGAATCCTGAAATGACTGACAATGCAGAGCCTGTTCTCTTGGAAGCAAATATCCAAGGAAAAACAGAACAAATAGAGATACCCGACTACTCATTTAAATATCCGCAATATAAATCAGTTTCTTTAGCGACAATAAAGCGTTCAATCGACCAGCCTAGGCTCCAAGTTATACATGGTCAGCAAGAACCAGACGATAGAGATGAAAGACTTGGCTATCCAATAAGACTAATAGGAAATGTATTTTAGTTTTAAGACCAAAATAAAAACTAATTTAAATTTTCAAGGTTGAAAAAGTAAGAAATGCATTTGTCAACGAGAACAAAAATATTGTTTACAGTAATTTTCAAAAAGAATTAAGCTGTATAACTGGAAGAGAAAATACAGCTAGTATTTTAAAGCCAAAAAAAGAGCAATTTCGATATAATAGAGTTAGAATGGTGCCGAACGATTGGCCTAATCATGGACGACTAGAAGTAATTGCTTATAAATTAAAACTAATTGTATAGAACTAAAATATATGATTAGTCTTATCTTGATGTGACTCCTGGAATAGATAAATTTGGAGCAAAATTTGAATCAAAAATGACGTGAGTTAAACAAAATCAAAATTTTAAAATAATTTTTTGTTTTTAAAGTTTTAATCACCGATCAAACGACGGTTTCAAAAATACTAATGTTAAACAAGATAATCCATTCAAACCATATGGATTTACACATTCAAAAATTTAAAAAATAAACAACTTTTTAGATTAAATTTTTGAAATTTATTTAAATAACCTTTTTAAATAAAAAAATTTTTAAATATGATTTAAATAGTTCGAAAATTTTAATTACCAAAATAAATAATAATTAGTCTAAATAAAAAAAAAAATGTGCTTGACCTTTAAGCAGAGCGTCGGCATAGTGGACAAGTCGAATTCTATAAATATAATAAATTGAATTTTAGATATAAAACATTTATTCTATTTCTTACTATTTCAACCCATTTTAAAATACAATCAGAATGATACTTATGGTTGCAGGACAGCACTCTAAGCTTATCATTGCATTCAAAATAATTCAAACAAATTGCACATTCAGTTGATTTATCTATTTTTAATAATTTTTTATACTAAGAGTTAATAATTTTTCTTAAAATTAAATTACCTGCATATTGGGCAGTTCTTATTGGAATTTTTTCTACTTCTTCTTTCGATATGGATTTTAAAACCTAAAATTTTATTTTATTTTCTCCTTTAATTCATCATTTTTTTTTTCATCAAACTTGGTATCCGATAAAAGCACCTATGCCAATGGCAGCGCCCCAAAATAATCCACTCAAAATTTTGGAGCCCAAGGATTCATCCCTATCATTTCTTTGATAGTTTGACATCTGCGTAGTTTTTTTGAAAGCAGCTTAAAAAAATTTGAAATAAAACATCAAAAACTAATAGTTGCATAAATTTGTTAAGAATTAACAAAATAATAAATTAATAAATAAAGAAAACTTTAAGTTGGTATTGATATAAATGGATTTTTTTTCATGAATAAAAAAATAGAATAAAATAAGACAGTTGTGTATCTTGTTATTTTAAAATTAAACTCCAAAATGGAAAAATTGTTATTTTTCCCAAATGAATGTTTGATAATATTTATAATGGATAAAAATATGCATCAAATTTATTTAAATTGAATCACAAGCTTCAATATGATAAGATTGTTTTCTAAAGAATCCCAAGGAGTTATTTCAGCGCTTTACTTTAAATATTTTCGTTTTTTAGTTAAATAAATTTTATCATTTTTGAAATTTTTTTTCATTCAGAAATCTAAAATCAAAAAATATAAAAATTGATTATTTTTTGTTGAAATATGCTTATTTTCACGAAATATTAAGTAAAAAAAAAGGTAAAACGAATGGGATAGAATTTATACTTAATGAAATAGTGCTTTTGTCTTTAATTATTACTATTATTATTAAAAATTATACATAACATAAAATTAGAAATATATTTATATTTTGTATTTTTAAATTTCTATATGCCATTTCTTTTCTTTTAAATTTCTATTTAAAAAAGATCAAAAAATTTTAAGTGCTCAGAAAAAAGAACAGAAAATCTGAGTGAAAACCAAAGATATTTTTGTATTAAATATTTATAGCTGAATATATCTTACTAATCGTAAACAGAGAGTAGTCCAAGTGAACACAGTTTCGGCATAGACACATGTCGCAAGTGGTGTTCCACAAAGATCAGCCTTAGGATCCAATGCTTTTTATCATATATATAAACGATTTAACTGATAAATTAAGTAGTTTTTATGAATTACGACACTAAATTAGAAACGATGCTTGATCAAGTAGAAAAGTTTGACGTACTCAGAAACGACCTAAACCAAATTTATATCTGGACTGAAAAATGGCTTATTTGTCTAAACGAAAATAAGTGCAAGGTTTTTACACATTAGAAACAACAATCCTTACAAATTTGAAAAACAAAGCAAGAGAAAGACCTAGGTATCACAATATCAATGAGCAACAAGGCTTGTGCATGAAATCAAGTGTATACCCTATGAAAAGAGACTGCAAGAATTAAATTTGACAAAATTTGAAATCAGAGGATTTATAGGTGATTTAATACAAATGTTTAAAATAGTAAGCGGTTTGATGAAATTAACTGGTTTAATAAAATTTTGTTTAAAAATGAACAGTCGCTTCAATAGACACATCAATAAAAGTTACACAAATTCCAGATAGAAAGGCAACTAGTCAAAAACTGTCATCAACGTCACAATTTCTTTACAAACAGACCTAAAGAAGTGTTCCTATCAATGACATAAACGAATTTAAAAATAAACTTAACAGACTAAATTTAGAAAGCTATTACAATAGATTATAAAACTCCATTTCAACCTCCTTCTTATGTGGTCAATCAAATTATAGCTATTTATTATTATTTAATTTTATCTTCTTAACACTAGAAGATTCGGCTAGTTAGTTGTTAAAATTTTTAATTGAGTTATACACTATGTATGTATGATTCGGGTGACCTTTTTTTTTTTTATTGCATATTTTCCACTCAATTTATTCAAAAACTCCAAAAATGCTCACCGAATTAGACCATTTTTTTTGTCACCTCTTTACTTCCTGCGGTTAATTGGGTGAGGCCTTATTGGGTGAATTAGGTTAACACATTACTCCTAATTTTGTAAATAATTAGCCCGAGAAATAACCTCTTTTTCAGGATATTCACCGAATTCACCAAATTAGCTCAACAAGAATTAAAAAAAGGATTTTTGTTTTTTTTAATAATATAAATATTTAAAATATTCTTTATTATTATTCTTTTAAATATACGCTACAACATAACTATTTGGAAAAAAATTTAAGCGAATTAAGATTTTTTTTCAGTTTAAAAGATTAGTCGAGATATTCATCACATTGAAACTCTAACCCTTTGTTATTGTCTCAGAATGTTGTATAAATTTGAAGCTTGAGTAGTGTTCAATTTTTTTTTCAAAAACATCTTTTTTTGCGTTATCAAGATCTTCCATTGAATACTTTTTTTTTAACTTCTTTTTGTTTTTTCTGATTCATTTCTATTATATATTGACGATTTTTGATAATACATAACGAATATTTTTATTAAATAAAATCAAATTATTTTTGTATAAAAAGGAGTAACAGAATGTTAAATTTTCGTCATTGTGTTAATTTTTGTCATTTCAGTCTAATTTATTTTATTTATTTAATTAAAGTTTAAGGTCGCTTTCCGACCAATTTAGACTACACCGTTAAATAAGGTGCAATCGATATATATATTTGTATGTTCATCATAGGTCCTAGAATTTAATAGCTTCAAAAAGTTTATTAAGCATCAGCTCTCGATTTTTCTCTTTAAAAATATCCCTA
>VANL01001646.1:0-11614 GCA_006352455.1 Brachionus sp. 'Tiscar' | reverse complement strand
TTTTATAAAAATTTTGGTGATTTACACCCTGTGTTGTTTTTTCGCCATATTGATGGGTGTATGTTTTAGACATAACCACGCCTTATGGGCGATGAAAAATAAATTTTAATAAGGTAAAAATAAAAATAAGGTAAAATTTATTTGAACGATGTTTTTGGTAATTAAATTTTTTTAATATTTATATTCAAGATTAATTCGAAAATCGATGTTAAAGTAATTTAAATTTTTAATTTAATCTTCATCTGTTTAATTGAAAAAATTAACGAAAAAAATTTTAATCTTAATTTTAAAAATAATTCTTTAAACAAATATTAAACAAATAAAGATAAAAAAAGGATTAAATTTATTTATTCATCAAAAAAATTTTGTTTTATTTAAAAATTAGGAAAAAAATTATTTTTCAATTATTTCTTAATAATACTTTAAATCGTAAATTAAAATTTTTTAAAGATTTTTTAACTTTCATTAAAATTTATAATGCTATGTTTCAACTCTAATAAAAAAAATCTTTTTAATTTGAAAATAAAATAAAATTAATTATTTTTCGATTGATTAAAAAAAGAATTTTTTCTCCAGGAAAACTATTTATTGGGCCTATTTTATCCCAATTAGTAAAATTCGAAAAAAAATTTTAGCAAAAATTTTCAAGAATTATTAAAGCTAACCATGTCAGCTACCACCATGCATTTTATCTCTTTTTTATATCGTATCCTCTTGTTAACGACTCTAAGAGTAAAGCTCAAATTCAACATATTTTCTTTTAGAGCTAATTACATCGTTATAACAATTACAATTTAATTAGCTGGAAAATATCCCATGCCCAAATTTAAATTTTACTCATACAAAAAAATGATTTTTGTTCTCATAAAAAAATTAAAAAATTGTAGATTTAATTTAGAAATAGAAAATAAGTCAAATTTAAGCTTTTTTCTATTTTTGAATTTATCTCTAAGAGCATTTTTGCAAGAAAATACAGGTAAAATTAAAGAGTTTTTAAAAAAATTCTACTGTATTTTAATCTTTTTATGATTGGTACTGTTTCTGTCTTTTTATCTGTATTTAGCTTTTTTGAAAAGTTAGAAGTAGTGGTTTAGTTAATATTTAAAAAAAAAAATTTCAGAATTTCAGAATATTTTAGAATATACCGTAAATCCTTGTAAACTACCCCGGGGTAATAGACTATAAATAGCTATAACTTCCTACTTTTGACTCGAGTAAAGCCCCAGTTTTTTAATTATAAAATTTCTTTTTTACCTCGGGATAAAAAAAATTTAAAATAAATTCTTATATTTTTTAAGAAAAAAATTCACTACAGCCCCAGTGAGCTTTCAAAATATTTTTGCTATAGTCTCATGGGTTTTTAATATTGAAAATATTACACACCCATGAGCCTTGGATCCAATGATAATCCAAAATTCGTTTGACCAAACAGGGATTACATTAACTATGCTTGACTTGTTTCATAGACAATTGAGGCATTTTATTCTTAATAACGAATTCACTGATGACATTGCTCAAAGTGTTGATGGCTTCTTTTCTGGAGACGAAGTATCAGTTGAAGAGGTTGGTGATGTTTGTGAAGACAGTGGTGAAGAGTCTGACATGGACATAAATTGAAATATATTTTTTTTTATTTTTTTTTTTAAATTTTTGTAAATTAGTACAGAACTAATCAATTAAAAGCCCAGTAAAAAATTAATATTTTTTTTGTATTACCCCAGATGTATAGTTTTAAAACAAAAAAAAATGCTTTAATGCAAATCATGTTTTTAAATTAGAACCCCAGTGATTTTTTATTTGAAGCCCATCGGGTAGTTTACAAGGATTTACGGTAAGTTGACAAGATTTTGAAAAAATCACTCTCCTTTAAAATTAATAAACCTAAAGAAGAGACAACTATAATATATTTTATATTTAAAAATTTTTTCGAATAGATCAAACCACCAACAAATCAATCAAGACCTAAACAATTTCAACCCAATCCATTCTGGCAAAAAATATCAAACTTCATTTGAATCTTTTCTAATTTCTAAACAAAAATTTAATTCTTCTTAACATGTCTAACATTATATCTACTTTTATCTTAATTATTTTTTTTTTCTTTTATATTTGTATATTTTAATCTCATAAACTTATCTTATATTATTGTATTTTGATCATTGGGCTGAAAGGAAGGACTAAGTTCCATTCCAACCTGCCCGGGTATTACCCTAACTATATTTTTAATAATAAAAATTTTTTCAAATAAGCTTTTAAAGAAACTTGTATCTTAAAATTATCACAAGTTTACAATAATAAACAAGACCCTTAAAAAGCGATATTTGAATTAAACAAACTACTAACACTTTAAAAAAGCCGATCTTATATATGTCTTCTTAAAATGGTTAGCATTTTTTTTACAATGAAGATTTTGCAGTGAATCAAGATGAATCAAAATATCAAATCTAAAACGAGCAACTCTTGGAGCTATTGCCTGTAATGAAAATGCAATGAACACACCGATTAAATCTAATTTAACTTCTAAAACAATTCCAGTAATGATTACTGAAAATGAAATTTGTCAACCAGCAAAAAAAGAGACCAAAAATAGAATAATTTTTCTTGGTAAAAAATGTTTATATGATGAAAAAAATTACTTCTCAACTCCAAATATTTAAAAGTAGTAGTTCTACATTTGCAGCATTTTATCTACAGGTTAATTTTGTTTTACAAGAATTTTTACTTAATTTAGAGAACAGCATTGTTGATTTAAAAAAAAAAAATTTTTAATTCATATCAAAAATAACTTGATTAATTAATTTATTTAACTCATAAAGAATGGATAAGTATGAATCAAAATGAATTGATGAGAATTGCTTTAATATGAGCTTAGAGGCACATTATTTGGCTGCTTCAAAAATGAAAAATCTTTGAAGAATTAAAATAAAAGAGAATAAAATTTAGTATTGCAACCTACCATTATTTTTTTGTACTTTTTTTTTATAAATAAAATTTTAACATTTCTTTTCAGTAAACCATAATAAATTTAAATCTTACCAAATCAATAATTTTTTTAAAGTATGTAATAATAATAATAGTTTATATTCTACGATCAATTTAGTTTAAAAGCTAAATTAACAAAACAGAACGACTAACGTGGTCCCGCAATTGTAGACTTTTAATTTTATAGATATTTTCTTCCGGCATATTTGATTTGGTTGAACTTCTTAATTTTTTTTATCAAAAAAGGAAGGATTTTTGTAAAATTTGTGTTTTAATTTCACAATATCAATAAGAATTTATCAATTCAATATATTTTTGAACATTTTTTTAATTTTTCAAATATTTAAATTTTTTTTAAATTGAGTATATAATTGATTTTTTTTTCATGCAATTAAAAAGATAAGCAAAAATTATCAAAAGTTTAAAAGTTTTTTTTGTGTTCAGATAAATTTTTTTTCACACCCATTTAGTTGATTGTTAAATGCTAGATTTTAATCTGACATTTTAAAAATAAAGTAAAGTTTAAACCAATTTATGTTAAACAAGCTTAAAAAAAAACAATAACATCCGGTTCTATTTAGAAATAAATAATTACCAGATTAATAAACGAAAAATAAAAAATAAAATAACAGCCACAAAATGGCATTTAATAATTAATAAAATGATTGATTGTTTTTTTTAATATTTTTTTTTTGCTATAATAATTTAACAAATTCGTTTATTATCTTTAGTAATTAAATGATTGAAAGCTTTTTTGTAAATAGTTAAAATTTTAATGATTATGTATAAACTCTTGTATTGTGTCAGGTAGTTTCCTATTTTTAGTTTCAGGTACAAAAAAAGCAAATAAAATTGCTGCTAGAAGAGAAAATCCTCCGTAAATAATGTACGGCAGCGGCGACCAATAAAGCTCACCCTAGAACAATATTTTGTCAAGTTTAATTTAAGCAAAAAGTTAGTAAATTACCATCAATTGTATATTTGGCGCTAGGACGGCCGCTATTCGAGAGAATGTTTGAGAAATGGCCACAGCCGAATTGCGAATCACAGTCGGGTGACTCTCAGCTGTTACTATATAAATAGTATTGAAAGCAAAAGAAATGGTCAATTTTCCGATCAAAGCTAGAATAGTCACTATAATTCCCATATCAGTTGGAACGAACATTACTGCTAGTAGAGCCAGACCTGAAACGGTCATGTTAGTTACATAGGGTATTTTACGACCAAATCGGTCCAAAATAAGCTGACAACCAAAGACTCCTAGAATTTCTGCTACAGCGGACAAACCAAAATTTAAATACGGATTACCGGCTAAATCACTTGTGCTGAAACTTAGCCCGTTGTAAACAAATGTATTGCCTAGCCAATTTATCATCACAACCATTGATCTTATCATTAATATTTTTGAGGAGAAAAATACTCTTAAAGTTTGCCATATTGTGTACTTTTAAAATAAAAATAAAAAATATTTATCTCTTTATTTGATTAGTTTTACTTGTTTTTCGGCAACAAAATTAACTTCAGATTCAACTTTGTGAACTTGGAGCAATTCTTCCATTGAAGTTAAATCCTCAGGACGTTTTTTGTTCCATTTGGCAATTGTGTTGAATACTTTGTAGGCTTCTTTTTTTCTTTTTGTAGCCAAAAGCCATCTTGGCGACTCAGGCACAACCCTTGTTTTAGAGAATAAAATTTTGAAAATCAAAAAAAAAAATTAGGCAAGAATTATAACCATACCAAAAATACATGGCTATTATGGTCATTAGGACGGAAAGACTGGTTAGCATAATTTTATAATCTTTGATGAAATAGACAAAAAAAAGAAGAACAAATTCACCAACTATGTACAAATAGTAGACTGCATTTGCGGCCGCAACTCTTTTCGAAGGACCAACAATTTCCACAGCTTTGTTTTTTTTTTTTTAAATTATCCATTTTTTAATTAATTTAATTTACCCATAACAACCGCAACTGCGTACACATTCATTGCTAAACCGGTTAACAAGCGCAGAACGGCAAATAGAATTTGCTGAAGATTGTCATCTGCGAAATCTACACTAACCAAGACTGCTATGGCTATGTTGAACACTGCATTGGCTAGCACGAACGCATAAGCCGTAAATTTTCGACCAAATCTAAAAATTAATTTTTTTTGTTAGGATTTTTTTCATTTAATTTAAAAATTTGAACAAAAATAAAAAAGATTTTGATCAAAATGAGTGTTAAAAAATGCTAACTTGTCTGACATAATTCCACTAAGTAAAACTCCGTAGTTACCAATAAAATAGAATGTAGAGAACAGACTACGTCTTGGCGAGTCGTCACACACTAGATTCCACTTAAAATTAAAATAGTAAATAACTTATTGTTTGATTGAGAAATTTCTCATTTTTAGTCTTTCTCAAAAATAAAACCCTAATCTTTGTGTATGAAAATGACCATGAATGAAAGAAATTTTTTATTTTCTATTTGTATGCCCATCAGTTTTAGTAGAAAGAAATGAAATTTTAAAAAATCCTTAAATTCATACATCACTCATGAGGGTTTTTTCAAAGTATTCTTTTGAATAGACCCATTCGTTGCATTTGACCAGTGAAGAATTTTGCTTATCTGTTTTGTTAAACCCTCGCAGATTACATGTATCATATTTTTCCTTGAATGAGTCTTTTGACTCCGGTATGTAAAGATCAATTAATTCTTGATGATATGCACTCTGAATTTCATAAGTGTCGTTAGGATATGCTGGAATTTTGCATCTAAATTTGAAAAAAAAAATGTAAAAAAAAATAAAAATAAATTTTTTTTAGACCTGTGATTTGGAACTGTGCCGTAAAATGAATAGCTGAATCCGACTAATGCCGGCACAAAAGACATTACACCGACCAAAATAAAAATAAGCAGCTGGTAAGGTCCGAAGTGTCCGACCTGATCGAATATTTCTTCGGTTTTTTTGTTCAAACTTTGATTCATCTAAAACAGGAAAAATTAACTTAACTTTAAATCGGACTAAATAATTAATTTGAAAATAAAATCTGATTGAAATTATTACCAAAATGCAACAATTCAATTTATTGTTTAAATTCTGATTTTTAAACTAATTGTTCATTCCAAGATTCTCACTTCTAGCTATTTAAATAATCATGAAAAAAAAAACAACAACAACAACAACACAATCGGTTCATTATTTTTATAATTAATTTTCATATTTTTAAACTGAATTTAAATTTTCTAGTAAAAAAATTATTTTGAATTAAAATGTATTAAATAAATCTTTTTTTTGTCAAGTATTTATTTCGTTTGTGTATTGTTTCGGTACCAAGGAAAAACTGCTAAATAAACAAGGGCTTCTTGACATTAAAGCTTTAATGTTTAAATATCATTATGAAGATTAATATCTGAGAAATTTTAAAATTCATTCTTTTAATGTCAGTATTAATAGCAAAACAGAGACCTAGTATAACAATAGGCTTAAACTCAAACAGAAACAAATTAATTATTAGGTAATAAAATAAAAATAAAGAAATTTATTCATAAAATTTAAAAATAAAAATTTTCGCTTTAAAAATCTTTTATTCTTAAAGAAAAGATTTTTTTAATTAGACAGATAAGATAGAGTCTTAGTCAGCAATTATTTTGTTATAAAAGAATAAATTAATCTTTTACTATAACTATAAAAAGTGATAAAGCTTAATTTGTAAATAATTCAAAATTTTTTAAAAATCATCTGGATTTGCTTAGAGAACAAAAATTTCGAATAAGCAAAAATCGCCAATTCATCATAAAATTATGTTGTATGAATAGATTTTACAATCTAGTCGAATAAATTTTTAATGAAATCAATTCTTTATTTGACATTTGTCTTTATTCTTTTTACAATGGTTTATTTTTAACGCTCAATTTAAGAAAAAATTTTCTTTTTAATTTCTTTTTAAATGTTAATTTTAAAATTTAATTTTTTTAATCTTATCTAGTTTTATTATATAGAATATCAACCTTTAGATTGTCAATTTAGACTTTAAATTTCTACTAAAATTTTGATCTAAAATTAATTTTTTTTAGTCACAGTTCTTTTTAAAACTTTGTTTGAAATATTTTACCACCTCAATAAATTATGACTTCGAACTATTAGATTATTTAAAAAAATATTTTAATTGTCTAATAGATAAAAAAAATAAGTTATATCTAAATTTACCTTTTTTTTAAGTTATTTGATTAAAAAAAAGTTAAGATAAAGATTAACAGTTTGTTTAGTTCGAATTGAAATGAACTATATTGCGAATTTAAAAATAAAAAATCGATTATGAAAACGAAAGTTAATCATAAATCATCATAAGAGTTGAAAAAAATAAAATTTTATCATTTTTGATCGTTATATACTTTGAAATAACCCTCTTTATGTAAATTTTGTATAACAACTGGAATAATCGAAATCTATCTGTTAAAAATTTTCCTATCAGTAAAAAAAAAACAACTAAAATTAATAAAAAATGTATCTGTAAAATGTATCATATGATACATAACATGTATCACCTAAAATTTAAGCTGTGCAAAATCTCTGCAATTAAATTTTAATGATTTTTTAATGCGTATACTATTTTGCAGATTTGCATAGTTTTTGCAGAGATCAAATATCGGTGATACATGCTATGTATCACATGATACATTTAACAGAACCAGTTTTAGACCAATGGAAAAAAAGTTATTACAATTTAAAATTTTTGTTCTTGTTTTTTTGTTCCAAAATTCACAAAGCCCAAACTTAATAATTTTATTATTCTTTAAAAAAAATTTTAATACGCAAGGTTTTTAAACTCCAGTAAAACAACGAGAATAATTAACAGAAAATAAACAAATAGTTTTATTTCAAAACTGAGAAATTACACCAATTTCTATAAAGCTTATTAATATTATTATTAAAAAAAACATTAGAAAAAGGCTTAATTTTCTTTAGATAATTAAATAAAAATTATGAAAAAAAAATCGAGAATAAAATTTAAATAATTTTTAGTGTATTAAGTAAGTGACCCAGCATTTTCTTATTTCGAAAAATTATTTTAGAAATCTGATTTTGATTTTATTATTAATTGAAAAAATTTAACCGCTAATGATATAAATTTTTTGAATTAAAAAATATCTTTTTGATAAGTTAGCATAAAGTAATAATTGGAAAAAGTTAAACTGATATCTTGCCCATGAAAATAATCATTAATCTTTATCCCAAAATTATCAGCATTTTTTCTTTACGTATTTAATTTAAAATTTTAGTCCAACTTTATGTTATCACTCTACCAAATTCAATCAAATATTCTGAAAAATGCTGTAAAGCAAATAAACCACATTTGCTTAGATCATTTAAATTTTATGTTTTATTCTGCTGACAATAAATTGTATAAAGAGAGTAGAGCAAAACGAAATAGTGATACGAGAGTATGTTAAAAGAGAATGAAAATCAAGTAAAAACAAAAAAACTAAATCAGTAGTTTTTAAACGAAAATAAGCCTGAAGTTATTAAATAAAAGATTTTTAGAAGATATTCGAAGTAATGATTAACTCTAAAAGAATAATTCAATTTAACAATACCAGATTGATTTAATATCTTCTTTAGAATTAAAGTTATTTTAATGGTTAAAAAAGCTACCAAATAGACTTCTTAGTTTATTTTAAATCATAAAATACTTGGATTGTGAAAAATTAGATTTAGACAGAGAAACAAAAATTATCAAGGAATTAGAAGAACTGGTACTGATGATTCAAATGCTGAGCCAACAGCCATAATATAGCAAATAAAAGGAGCGGTGAGTCTGAAAATCTTAAAGAAATGCTGTTAAATCAAAAAACAAATAAATAAATCAATAAAAATAAAATACTATTTAAAATTTATTTAATCCTAATTTTAGAAATTTTGAATTTGAAAAGTTTAAAAATAAGACAAGTTATTTTTGTAGCAGCTCATGAGACATCAAATTAAAGATCATTGAGGAATATATTAGATATAGTATGTCCTAAGATGCTATCCAATGTGTATATTTGTATAGCTTTTGAGTGTAACAAGTAAAATCGAATTCTTAATTCCTTTTGAGAAAAGCAGTAGTTGAGAAAATGGAAATTTTTAAATTTTTAGATAAAATGTTTGTCCTATGTTTATTCTATGCCTATGTAAATCTCATGAGTCTTTTTATTAAACTTAAATTTAATTTTGACTGTACAAAATTATAAGAATTTGATCATTTGTCTGGTGATATTTTAAGCAATTTTAAAAATATTGAGAAATGCCTGCGATTGGAAAAACTTGATCTCAGAAAAGTTTTCTTCTTTAGTTTTTTGATCATCCTAAAACGAGACAAAAGTTTTCTAACTTTAAATACTGGCTGGAAAGACTTAGATGCCTATTAACTAATTAAAATTTGTGACGATTTTTTTTTACTTTCATAAAGAAGAAGACAAGTTGTTTTTTCAAAATCATATCTTGACCTAAAATCAAAGCTTATTTAAGTCTAGGCAAAGAAAATTTATTAAATAAAATTTATTTAGAATTCTTCATGGAATTACCTTTGAAAAAGAATTACCTTTAAAAAAAGAATAATTTATTTTATTTTAAATGAAAAAAAAACAAACAAGAGTAGAAATTGGGAAATTTTTTAAACTCTCAAAAACTTGGGCGTTGAATGCGAATTTTTTTAAAAGGAGACCAAACTTAAAATAAATTAAAAAGTATCGTTGAGAAAGTTTTATAAAAATAAATCTTTTTATTACATTAGCATTTAATCTTGCATTATTTTATTTTATTATAAAAAATTTTTATTTAAAAAATAAACAAAATGAATTAATTTAATTTAAAAATTTTATTTTATCATTTAAACTCATGTTAAAAAAATCTGAATTTTCAAAAAATTTTAATTATATGTTTTAAATTATTAAAGCCTGATTTTTCTTCCCATAGGTCCTTATTGGCAAACTTGAGTGAAAATTCCGGTCGTTTAAATAATAAACTATTCAAATCAGGTAATTTAAGAAAAACAGAATAATTTCCTTTAGTGATCGTTGTTAGTAGTCTAATTTTTTCTGAAATTTTCACCAAACTGTCACTCTTCCAAAATCTTGGATCACTTTTAAGCTTAATTGAAAATTCTTTATTTGTTTTTAAATTTCTCAAAACCAAATAGACAAGGCGTCTATTGAATAATGAAGCAAATCCACTGTTTTTAACAGTGATTAAAATTTCAAATGTTTGTTTTCTTGATTTAATTGAATCGAGAAACATTGCTTTAACAAGCTCAAATCTGTAGCCCAATCTATTTGATATTGTATACATTGTTTCTGTGCTTAAATACGGATAATCAATATCCTTGTTTTCATAAGTTCCATAATCATCATCACTGGCCAAAAAACAATCATTATGATGGCCTACTCTGGAAATTTTTGATTTTTTAAACGCTTGCGATTTTTTCAATGGTTTACTAGTTGAGAAAAGTTTTCTTTTAAAAAATGGCGTTCTAATTTGGACCATTCGATTAGTTGGTAAAGCTAAAAGAAGTGCATCTAAGATACGCTTGCGATTTTTCATGTCAATAGATGATGGCTGTGGATAACCAAAATTGTCAGTGTAATACCACTCACCCCATGATCCAATAAAACCTACCTGCATAACTAAAATTACGTCCCAATTGGTATTGAAAACTGCTTTCAATTGATTTATATGAATTAGCATTTGGTCCATTTTAGCATCCAATTGTCCAACTTTACTTGGATCATTATTATAAGCAAATCTAACTATGCATTTTAGACCCGCAGCTCTAATTTTTTTAAAATCAGACATGACATTTTCAATATATTCAGATGTTAAGTTAGAGTTCAGAAAGTTTTCTAGATAAAAAACTCTTAAAATAAGTGAATAGTTATTAGATCTATAGCTGATTAGAGTCCCAAGATCTAGACCTTGATAGTTATTCTTTGAGGATACCTCTGTATGAATATAAAAGCCTCGTTCAGGATTTAGAATTACTGAATTAGCAGACAAAGGTTTGTATATTATAATGGTTTGTTCTGACTTGTTTATTGTTAACAAGCCAAATGCTAATAAGTGAAAAATATTTGTTTTCATTTTTTTTTAAATAATGATTTCAATATTCTTATTCACTTTTAAATAAGCAAGCTTTTAAAATGATGGATTTTTTTTGCTCAATTTAGTTTTATTTTATTTTTTAAAAGAAAATAAATGATTAATAAATTTCATTACCAAGTAGATTTTTCAAAATTTTTTTGATTGATTTTTGTAATAATTTAAATAATATTAATATTTTAACAATTTCGAATTATCTGTTTTCTCTTACTTTGTTGTCATCCAATTAATTTTTTAACTAGATCTCTAAAAGTTCGATATAACGAGAGTTTACTATAAAAAAAATTTAAATAACACTTGATTTTTAAAATTTTTTTTTACAATTTTACAAATAAATATTTCTATTTAAATAAAAAAATTTGCCATTTTATTAAAATTTTAATTCAATTTTTAAAAATGTAGCGTGACAAGCGCCGACAAAAAAAACAATAAAAATAAAACAAGGGGGCATCCGGGATTGAACCGGAGACCTCTCGATCTGCAGTCGAATGCTCTACCACTGAGCTATACCCC
>VANL01001645.1:0-11615 GCA_006352455.1 Brachionus sp. 'Tiscar' | reverse complement strand
CAGTATGTTTATGCAGTATCAACACTAGAATTTAAAACAAAAAATAAAAACATTTTTTTTAAATTGTGCATTTGGTACAACACCAAAAATCAAGAAAAAAAATATTAGAAAAATTGATTTTTTTTTTAATTTATTTTTTGTAATAAATTCGAGTGTTAATACCGCATTTAATTAAGATATTTAAAATATTTATTTAAAATATTTATTTAAAATATTTAAAATTTATTTAAAATTAAAAATTTTTTTAAAAATTTTCAACTATTTTATTTTTAGTTTCTTTGAGTAAATTCTTAAAAATTTATATCTTAGAGATAATATACAAGTATTCCGAGGAGTCTAAAAATCCCCTTGGGCTTTCTAGTGTTAATTAAATCTATATCCATATTCGGTGATTTATTACCCAATGTTTTAAGTCTACCAGCTCAGACCTCTTACCTATTTGATCAATTTTATATGATCTGCATAGCATTCTCAATCCTTACCAAAACCTGATACTCAAAAAAATTCTGGGTTCTTATTTCTGTGTATGAACAATAGAAATTATAGTTTTTGTATGTAAAAGGCCCATACGTCGAACCAGAGTTGTCGAACCAAAGTCAATTCTAAGTTAAAATCTTTTATCTTTTAAATTTTTTTAAATTAAACTGAGTCAAACAAATAGCATCGGGAATCTATCAGTCAGAATCAAGGACAAATGAAATTCCTTTCGTTCCAGGTAGTTTTTGTTGCGAAAAAATGATTTTTTTGCCTTCCCAGATGGTTATTATTGAAGCGAATCAAGTATTAGACTTTTGAAAAAAAAATTTTAAATTCAGACTTGGAATTTTTTTTTGAACTTTTAAACAACTCTGCGACGAAAGAACAAACAATAAATTTTTTACTAATAATTTCTTACTTTTTATACTAGATTATAATTTATTTTTGATTTTTAATAAAAATTAATTAAATAAAAAAATGGAGTTGAGGGGGATCGATCCCCTGACCTTCCGCATGCAAAGCGGACGCTCTACCACTGAGCTACAACCCCTTTCATTCATTATTTAGCTTTTGCTTTAAACAAGAAAAACCTTATTTAACAATATGAATTATTTTATTTAACTATAAAAAATTAAAGTTAAATAAAAAGGATTCTTTTTCTTAAATTATGTTTAGCAAAAATTAACTAAAATCCTATTTGTTTTTATACTGTTTGTTCGAAGGTATAGTTGAAAAAAAAGAACTGATTCAACGTCTTCGGTTTTAATGGGGTCCAAAATAAGCTTATTTAACTTTTCTCTTTTTAAAATTAATCTATATTTTATAAAATTTTAATGTGGTGTAATTTTTTTTGAAATAAATAATAATAATAATTAAAAATGATAGCAAAAATAACCATCTTTTTATAAATTTAAAAGATTACATTTTTTGCAATTTAATTTCTAATTTTGAATTTATTGTCAAGTAAAACATAAAGGATAAGATAGAAATATTAAAATAGAAAAAAATATTTGATGTTGAAATTTTCAAAATAATTTCACAATGTTTTAAAAGAAAAATTTAAACTAAGTATAAATAAAGCTCTTTTTGGACGAATTATTATAGAGAATTTGAAATAACGAAAGACTAAAATGCCGAAAAATAAAGGAAAGGGAGGAAAAAATCGCCGTAGGGGAAAAAACGAAAACGATGCTATCAAACGTGAACTGATTGTTGCTGAACCAGGACAAACATATGCTGAAGTTTTGAAAATGCTGGGAAGCGGAAATGTGGAAGCCTTGTGCAATGATAACCAAAGACGAACATGTCATATTAGAGGAAAAATGAATAAAAAAGTGTGGATCAATGTAGGAGACATAATTCTGATTAGTCTGCGAGACTTTCAGAATGACAAAGCGGACATTATAATGAAATATAACAGTGATGAAGTAGGAGCTTTGAAGAGCAATGGACAACTTTGTGAGAGTTTGGGTAAAGGCGAAACAAATCAATTCGGACCTGAGCACACCACAGATGATATTTCATTTAATGAAACTATCAACGAATCAAAAGAGAAAAATCCTGAAGAAAATTTGAATAATTTTGGCTTTCGACCGGACAATTACATAAGTTCGGATTCAGATAATGATGATTATGATTATGATGATTATGACGATGACACTCTTTCTGATATTTGAAACATTAGGTTCAAACAATTGAAAAATAATTTTGAGTTTTGAAAGCTTTTATTTGAGAAAAAGTGGTTTAGAAATTACAAAATAGATTATTTATTGAATAATATTTGATAATTTAATAAATTAATTTTTTTCATAATTATTTCAAGTTTTAAGGTATTTTTCTGCAATGGAAAAAAAAAATTAAATCATTACTTTGCAAAATAAAAATCTTATCTATAATTTAATAAAAACAAGGTTTTAACTTTTGCTCTGCTGGGAGAATTGAAGTTTTTGATCAAAATTTTTATGCTTATGCTCAAAATTTATCCTTTAAATATTTTTTAAGAGTGTTTGAAATGATAAAATTTAATGCAGAGAAATATTCTCATCTGTAGCAAAATATGTTAAACCATATATGAGTGTTGTGCATAATTCTGTCTGCAGAAATTTTTTGCAGAAATGTACTGTTATAAAATACTAAGTTTAACATTGAATGTTAACTTTGGAAATGTGTTTGTGCAAAAAAAATTCTAAAATAACTTAAAACTTGAAAAGTTTTGACCATGATCATTTTAATTTGATCATAAAATTCAATTTGCCCTCTGCTGCCGGAATAATAAAAATTAAAAAAAAGAGAAATTTAATTTTAATTATTTGGTTACCTAAAAAAAAGTACCAAAATTCTTATGAAATTTTTGTTGGAAAAAAAAGGAATTTGACTTGACTTGAATTTTTTTCAAATTCTTATTTAATTGAAGCCATGCCAGAAGACCGATTAACACTTCGTTTGTTTAATTTTACAAAATAATTATTACAAATTTAAAAATAAAAATTTATAAATTTGTTGAAAAAATAATTAGTTTTTATAATCAAAATTTGGCGGTACTTGCATTTCAAGATGGTTTATTCAATTTAATTTTTTGAAGAATTAATCGAAGCATCAATTTAAAAATTAATTTAATAGTAATTATTAAGTCTTTTAAGTTGAAAAGTTAAATAAGATTATGGATCAAGTCAAGTCAAAAGACATTTTTTGAAAAAAAAAATTATAAATCGGATAAAATGACTTGAATATTTTTCAAAGTCAACTCGGTAACTTGAAAAATAAATTAATTTAAATATTTTTTTAATTTTAGATATCTGATTGCAAAATTTTTTTTTAAAAATAATTACATTTATTTTAGCAATTGCAAATAAAAGATATAATATAGAGTACCGAAAAAAAGTGTTGGAGTGTTTAAAAAAAAATTTATTAAAACTTCTAATGTTCTGATGGTAAAATTTTTTTTCTGCATATGAAACAGCTGTTTTTTCACCTACTGTGGAAGTTTTAAAAACAGAAACCAATAAAGAAGGTATTGTCAGGCACCGGCTAATGTTTTACCTTCAAGAGAATAATCTAATAATTGAAAGTCAACATGGATTTGTTCCAAAGAAAAGATGTGTCACGAACCTACTTGAAACGCTTGATATGATTACGACTGAGTTGACTAAAGATAACAGTGTGGATGAAATACTATTAGACTTCTCAAAGGCTTTTGATACTGTACCGCATCAACGACTCCTTCATAAACGTGGTCATGGTTTAGGTGAGAAAATAGCAAGGTGGTTCGAAGACTTTTTGAGTATGAGCGAGTTATACTGTACTTGGACTCCTGCTATTTGTTCTGTACATTAATGACCTACCTGACTGCGTTTAAAATAGAATGATATTGTATGCAGATGACACGAAAATACTCGGCATAGTTAATAATGTTTATGAGAGAGCGATCTTATAGAAAGATCTGGATGCAGTATGTCAATGGATAGAGGTTTGGCGTATGGGACTGTGTGCTAACAAATGTAAAGTAATGCATTTCGGCAGACTAAATGAAAGGCATAAATAAACACAAAAAAGCAGCAGGAATGTTATACTAAAGCGAACGTTTAAAAGTAGAGAGGAAAGACTGTGGGTAAGATTGCATATATTCATGGTGAGACCCCACCTAGATTACGCAGTGCTGGTTTGGAATCCAAGTATGAAAAGGGATGTGAATGCGTTGGAAAAGGTGCAAGAAAGGGCAACAAAAATAACTTTGTCTGTAAGAAACATGCTGTATGAAATGAGGCTGACGAAATTAGGACTGACAAAGCTGAGTGAAAGAAAAGTAAATGGGGACCTGATTGAAATGTACAAACTAGTGAATGGAATAGAAAAGGTAGGCTTGGTCAAGAATCTAGTGAATAAATCAGAAAACAAGGGACCAGCCGTGGGGTTAAGAAGAAATATCATCAGAGTCCAGAGAGAAAGTTTCCCAGCTCAAATTAGAATCGATTTTGCGGCTGCAGTAAGTGCCAGGCATGTATTTTTCTCAAATAGAGTAGTTCCGCATTGAAATAAGTTTCCAGAAAATGTGGTGAAATCTGAGTAAACCGCTAATTTTAAAATGGTTTTAGATAAGTTCAATGGAATCGGCTGCTACAGCTCTCCATTAGAACAAAATTTATAAAATTTTTACTTTTTACATTTATAAGTTTTGTATAAAATTTCACAATGTCCAATTGTATTATTAGATATATTAGTAGAAAAATAGTTAAATTAAATAATGTTCTAAATATTCAATAATTGCTTTTTATTAAAAATTTAAATGACTGTTCTAAAAAACCGAGGCTTGAATAAACAAAATTAATCATTTCTCGCCATAATTGCATTTTTGTGAATTCTATAGTGAATATATTTTCTAATTTTTATTCCAGCATAGACAAGACCAGCCAAGACCAAGCTAGTTGTGGCAAAGAATAATTTTCTATCATAATATTCGACTACAACAACTTCATTGTTGACGAGAACATGCTTAGCCACATCAGTCAAAGCAATTCTTCCTTTGTCTTTTTCTGTGTAAACAGCAAGCACACTATCGCTATGATAGCCAATATACCTTCCATAGCCGACTAGTCGTTGTGGTATGGTAAAAAAAAAATTTCTACCAGTCAAAGAATTTTCTTTTAATTTTCTATAGCCCACATTAATAAGCTCTTTTATAGAATTCATTTCTGCAAACTCGGTTGATGCCAAACGAACAGTAAACTCGTTGGGCATCAAGCCTCTTTTCTTAAATCGAATTGTCACTAGCCACACTTGATTGCTCATTCTATTTTTTTTTATTTTTCAAACCAAAAATTAAAGAATAAAAAATTAATAATTTATTTTCTTAAAATTTAGGTTTTGACACCTAAAATCTAAAAAAATATCTTAACAGCGATTAATAAAGTCTAATAATTGACCAATTTCTAAAATATTTAAATAAAGTAAAGATTTTAATAATTGAACTAAAGCATTGCCGATAAAACTGTTCGAAATAAAAACACCAAAGCCTCTATTCGAGTCTAATTTATACAAAGGTGGTCTAATAATTCCTAAGACTTCATGACCATAATCTTCTGCACTTAAACTTTTTAACTCAATTGCTTTAAATTGATCATGAGACACTTCTTTAGTGTAAAAATGCAGAATTAGCTTTCTTGAATGGCACACAGAGCTAAAAAAGTAGTCTTGTTGAGTACATTTAAACTCTTCGTCCAAATTTAGTTCTTCTTCGAGCTCTCGATTTAGACCATGTTCTATATTTGAGTCGTCAGGATCAACTAGTCCACCTGGAAAGCCTATAGTGCCATCAAATCTCAGTTGCATCATTATCGACGCCAATTGACTAATATTCCATAGTTTTTGATCATTTTTTGCCCACAAAAACACATGAGCAGCTATCTTATGGTCGGTCAATTTTTTCGCTTCTTCTAAATCTATTGATTCATGGTTGTCCAATACTTGCGACCATTTGGATCCAAAATTTTTATTTGATCTAAGTGCATTTAAAATTTTATTCCAATTTTCTTCCATATTTTGATTAAAATTTAATGAAAGCTATTAATCAGACTTTTTTTAAAGAATATCGGTTAATTTGTGTATTTATTTAAAATGTTCTTAAATTTAAAAACATAATTTTATACTCAAAAAGTAAATTATTTTGATTTTCATCATTCCAAAGTAAAATATAATCAAAATTGCTCAAAAATTTGTCTTCTTTTCAACTAAAAAAAAAACTTTTGTTGATATTTATTTAAAAGCAAAATTCATTACCATGAATGATTTTTTCCATTTTTTTGGCTTCGCAGTTAGTCTACTGTAGCTTTTATTTTTATTATTATTTTGAAATGAATCTATGGTTTTACCTGACAAATTTTATTACAGAAACATAATTAAAAATAAAAATTTATAAGATTATTCAGAAATCTTATAAGAGTCTTCTTTTTTTTTCTTAGGACTAAAAAAATATTTTAGATTTGGCAAAGATCTTTTTAAGAAATTTATTAAGAACAAAATAATAAAAAATAATAAGCTAAGGCATGCAGGCTTGCGAAGAAGCCTTACTAGAAAGAGATCTATGGTAGCTAGATGAATCGAAATATTATTAAGTAAGATGCAAAAAAAAGAAGATCCATAAAAACAAGTTAATTTAACACAGTGATGGACAATGTGGACTTCTTTAGATTTGACTTCAACCTATGGTATCTATTTTTAAATTGATTGACTGTTGAAACGGCCATTGATGTGGTCAAAAATTTTTTTTGACATCAGAAAGCAATTCATTTATTTTTAAAGAAATGGAAAAAATATCAAGATTTTGTAGTTTATTTTCAAAAAGAATGGGTTGACACTTTATATGGCTGGTATGTAGGTTACAAAGATGTAAAATATAATTCATCACATAATAATGCTTTGGAAACCACTAATAAAGTAATCAAGGATAAAAATACATTGAGAGAACGCTTGTTCCAATCGGAGGAAGAAAAAAATGTGGTCGTCCAACAAAAGCATTGCAATCTCTTATGAGACAATAGAAATTTTATTTATACTTTTTTAATTTGCTAAGTTATTGTTTTATTTTACCTGACGAATTTTTTTTTATTACAACATAGCATTTTCTCCAATTTATCAGCATTTTTTTAAATTTACCTAGCATTTTTTGTTTTTTAGCTTGAAAGACCAATAAAAAATACCTAGCGATAATACTTTTTTACTTAATTTTATACCTACCGTACGTACGTATTGTAATTTTGTTGAAAATACACCATTTATTTTAAACTTTATGCTGTAACATTTCATTTTAATTTTATTTTATTTGTTGGAAGATAATTAGCAAAAATAAGAAAGCAGTGGACTAAAAACTAGTGTTGGGTACCGTGAGTGGCGGTAAATAGACCGCCAAAATATGTTGTTGGCCGTTTTAGTGGCCGGAAGTGAAAACAAAAATTAAAAAATTTTCAATATCAAAATTTGTTAGAGAAAAGAATTGAGTATAAGAGAAATCATTTATTTTTAGAGAAAAAAAGATTTTTTCCTTCGCGGCCATCAAAACGGCCAACATCAACTCTTGACGGTCTAGTGGCCGTCACACATGGTATCCAACACTAAAAACAGATCCCTGCGGAACACCTAATTTTAATTTTACTGGTTTAGAAATTTCACTGACGATTCGTACTATATGAGATCTATTTTCAAGATAGTTTGAAAGCAGGCCCAATGAAGAATTGTCAAAACATAATGGAAAAGTTTTAAAAGTAATTAATTTGTATATTTTAAACAACTATAAAAAAATTGATTTGTTTTGTAATTAGAATGGAAATATGCATTCTTTTTTTTTGAACATTTCTTAAAATTTAATGATAGAATTAATTGAGAGACGGTGCATATTCACTTGGTAATACTAAAACTAAATTTGCCCATTATTATAATGAGAAAATTAATCAAAGTTATAACCATTACGAATAACTTTCTTTTAAAAAATTGACGGAACGGTGTGTTTTCCTGGAATTTATAGAATTTAAGTCTGATTTTAAATTTTTGTTATTAATTTCAAATTTAATTTCGATGCAATAAAATCAAAATTAATTAAAAGTTTTAATAAAATCTTAATTAAATAAGTAAGTTAAGATGTTTCGATCAGGAAATTTTTATAGGCGGTGAAAGCTAATTTTTTGGTTTTGAATCCTAAATTTAGGAAGTGTTTTCTCAATTTTTTGAATTATTTTTATATTTTATTTCATTAAAAAAAATAAATAAATAAGTAAAATGGTAAATTTCAAAATTTTGCAACATTTTGTTAGAAAAATTTAGAAAATATTCAAATAAATTTTTTTTATATTTTAAAATTAATAAATTATCTTATTAATAAATTTAATTATTATTCAAGATTTTAATTTATTTAAAATAATTAAACACCAGCAAATAGACATTTGTAAAATTAATTAAATCGAGTTGATTAATTAAAAAAAAAAAACTTAAAATTATTGTTTGAGAAAATTAAAAAATTAAATTTAGATAATTTGCTGAAAAAAAAATTCAAATCTCTCTTTAAATTGCTTCAAGTTAAAAATCTTTTTGTCTTTTAAAAGCATTTTCGGTGTACAATTGATGGACCGGACTCGTCATATTCTTGTTTAGAAATCCACATGCTTTGGAATGTGGACAAAGAGGCCAGAATGGAACCACCGATCCAGACCGAGTATTTGCGCTCTGGCGGCGCAATTATCTTGATCTTCATAGAACTAGGCGCCAAAGCGGTTATTTCTTTTTGCATTCGGTCAGCAATACCCGGATACATGGTGGTACCACCAGAGAGGACCGTGTTGGCATACAAGTCCTTTCTAATGTCAATATCGCATTTCATAATTGAATTGTAGGTGGTCTCGTGAATTCCAGCTGTTTCCATTCCAAGAAAAGAGGGCTGGAAGAGCGCCTCTGGACATCTGAATCTCTCGTTGCCAATAGTGATCACTTGACCATCTGGTAGTTCGTACGACTTTTCCAACGAGGAACTTGACGCGGCTGTGGCCATCTCCTGCTCAAAATCCAAAGCAACATAGCACAATTTTTCCTTTATGTCTCTTACTATTTCTCTCTCAGCTGTGGTCACAAACGAGTAGCCGCGTTCGGTCAAAATTTTCATCAAGTAATCGGTCAGGTCTCGGCCAGCTAAATCAAGACGAAGAATGGCATGTGGTAGAGCGTAGCCTTCGTAGATCGGAACTGTGTGAGTAACACCGTCGCCAGAGTCCAACACAATACCAGTGGTACGACCAGAGGCGTACAAAGACAATACAGCTTGGATGGCAACATACATGGCCGGCGTGTTGAAGGTTTCGAACATAATTTGAGTCATTTTTTCTCTATTGGCCTTTGGATTCAATGGAGCCTCGGTCAACAAGACTGGATGCTCTTCTGGCGCTACTCTCAACTCATTGTAAAATGTGTGATGCCAAATTTTTTCCATATCGTCCCAGTTGGTCACTATGCCGTGCTCAATTGGATATTTGAGAGTCAATATGCCTCTTTTGGACTGAGCTTCGTCTCCAACATAAGAGTCCTTTTGACCCATGCCGACCATTACGCCTTGGTGTCTTGGACGGCCCACAATCGATGGAAACACTGCTCTTGGCGCATCATCACCCGCAAAACCTGCTTTGCACATACCTGAACCATTGTCAATTACTAATGCAGCTACTTCTTCGTCACACATTTTTTTAAAATTCTATTTTCTAATTTTCTGAAAAAAATAAAATATAAATTTTAATTTTTTTTTTATTATCTGAAAAAATTTTAAAATCTAGTTTAAGTATTTATAGAAAAAAAAAACAAAAAGCAGAAGAGAGAGAGCGAGAAAGAGAAACACGGTGTTTGTATGTTAATTATAAGTATTTAAGAGAAGGCAAGATCCCTAAATAAATCCAAATATAGATGAAGAAAGGATTGAACAAAGTGTGTGCATTAATTTCCATACATGGAAATGTGTCTCTATTTAAAAAATAAAATAAAATCATATGGTTAATAAATTTGCTTTTTTTTCTGTTGAAAAATTGCCTTATTTGGTAAATGGAGTTTTATGTTGTTTTTCTTTTTCTTAAATTTTCGTTTAGAATAAATTTGGTTTTAAAATAATTTCGGTTTTTATTTATATGCGAATTTTAATTAAAGATAAGAGACTCAATTTGTTTAGAAAACTTATTATTTGCCAATTTTGTTGAGCAAAGGATTAAGCTCGTTTATTAAGCTCAGGATCAATTACTTAATGAATTGTTTGCCTTAAATTGTTTATTTTCTCAAATAGCTTCGATTAAGGAAAATAATTTGTATGCGGAAACTCCCATGTTTACTTTGATAATCGCGCAAAATGCCCTTTCTAATTGATTTTTCGATTTGTTTTAATATTTTTTTTTAATCTTTTGATTAGAAAAAATAAATAAAACAAATTTTTTTTTGTTCAGTCATTGTCTAATTTTTAAATTATTTCTTAAATAACTTAAAATAAGTGAAAAATTTTTCTAACTGAGTGTTGCGAATAAAAAGGCTTCAAAATAAATTATTTTTCCAAGAAAAATATCCAAGTCCATTATTTTTTATAAGATTCTTGATAGTAAAAATTCAAATTTTGGTTTCTAAAAAGAAAATAAACCCTTAAACTTTAGACAGACTACTTAAAAAATTTTCTTCTACAACTCAATTTAATGTTGATTGGCCTATAAATAAATCCTGATATTTAAAATTAGTCAAAAATTCACAATTCATTTAATTTTTCTTAAATTCAAAATATTTAATTTTTCAACATACATAGGTCATCAGTAATTCATTTTTAAATATACTAAAAACATATTTTTCTTGTATCTAGATTTATTCATTTTCTCAAAAATTAGAAATTAAAAAAACTTTTAATTTCAAGTGAATTTCATTTGATTTTTTTTTGGACTAATTTAATTTTTCATGTTTTTTTTTTTCAAAAAAATTGAATAAAAAATTCTGGCTTCTAGCTGATTTTACATGATTACGAAATAAATTTAAATCGAGAATATGATTATAAAATTGGTTTGAAAACTTTGAGTAAGTCAAACGTTAAAACGGATTTGGTTATTTACATACAAAGTGATTTAAAATAGATAACTCAAATCAAAAATTCTACAGCCAAAGCAAAAAGAATAATGTGTTTAATTAAGAAAACATTTAAGCATCCTTATGTAGAGACCATCTAATTATTGTTCAATGGTTAGACCACACCTAGAATATCAAAACTCTACTTCAACCAATCCAACTTCAACAAATGGAATTCATTAAACTGGCTAATTTAGTAATTCTTTTAAACAAACACGACTTTTGGTTGAGCAGATTAGCTTTATTTTGAGTCAAACAGTATTTTTTTTAATGGTCAGCATGGTTTTAGATCAGAACATTTCTGTCAAACGGCTGTCCATGAATACCTTAGTGATTTGAATTTTGCCAGGGATAATAAATTGACTACTCTTTCTTTATTTATTGATTTTAAAAAAGCCTTTGATGTAATAGATTCTAATCTTCTTCTTTTAAAACTTTTCCATTATAGGTTTGATAATGAATCCTTGGGATTACTTTCTAATTATTTTAGAAATAGATCACAAATAGTTCGCCTTGGTAAAGAA
>VANL01001644.1:0-11618 GCA_006352455.1 Brachionus sp. 'Tiscar' | reverse complement strand
TCATTTTTTCTATAGCTTCTTGCTGTCTTTGATACTTTAAAATTGTCTTGAATTAACTCATCCAAATCAAAATCAGATGACAAAGATACATTTTGGCTGTATGAACAAGTGCCATCTTCCGGAATTGAGTCAGAAGAAATTAAATTTTTACTGTTTGACAGATTAAATTTTTTTATCTTTATTAGTCTGTTTTTATTTAGTCTGTTTTTATTTTAAAGTGATTAAAAAGACAGAATTTTGTCAATTCTGTCTTTTTAATCACTTTTGACCATCCTGCTTTAATTTTTAAGTTCCATTTCATTTTAATTCCATTGTTAGTATTTTTCTTAAAATTTGTTTCTGATTTTATCCATATTTATACTCATTTTCAAAGCCAATAATTTTGATTTTTATTTTTGATTCTTAGGTTGCGCAAAGGCAACAAGATTTTTTGTTTTAGTTTTATTCACTGTATTAAGAAAACATTGTTTTTCAATTTAACATTAAATTTTGTCTCTCGCTCTTTTATAGCAATAGAATATAAATGTTGTTTGTTATAGTTTTAAAATTATCAATGCCAGTTCTTATTTTTTTGATTTTGTTGATTTTAGAGATGTAAAAATATTTTAAAAAATGATCCTGTTAATTTTCTAAATTTAAAAAAAATAAATTTAATCAAAAATAACTATTTAATCGAAAATAATTTTCGAACTTTGTTCTTAAGCCTGTTTAAAGCTTAAATTAAAAAGAGAATAAATGATATTGGAAAAATAATTATCATAATTTTAACAAAAACTAAGTTTATTTTGAAATTTATTCTAAAACTTCTGGAAAATATTATTGCATGTCTAAATTAGAAAAATTATATAATTTTAGAATTTGAACTTGGTACATATTTATTTAACAAAAAAACCAAAATTATCTACAAATGTTCCGACTAACAAAATTCTTTTCTGGTTCTTCGTTAGCTAGATTAAAACATACTTTAGTTGTCGTCGAGCATGACAACCAAAAATTATCTCAAATTACATTAAACACACTAACAGCAGCAAGCAAAATACCCAAAAATGAGACAGTTACTTGTATAGTAGCTGGTGCTGGGTGTGGCAATATTGCCAACGAAGTTTCACGTCTAGCAGGCGTTAATAAAGTTTTGGTAGTAGATGATTCAAATTTAAAAGGATTTCTTCCAGAAAATATTGCACCAATAATCGTTGACTTACAGAAAAAGAATAATTTTAGTCATATTGCTTTTGGATCATCAGCTTTTGGAAAAAATTTGATGCCAAGAGTTGCTGCTATGCTTGATGTTCAACCAGTTTCAGACATTATTGGAATTGATGATGAAAACACTTTTGTTAGAACAATTTATGCCGGGAACGCAATTCAAACTGTTCGATCTAAAGATCCTGTAAAAATTTTTACAGTCAGAGGAACTGCTTTTGAGGCTGTTAAACCAGATAGTGCTGCTACACCAGCTGAGATATCTTCTGCTGAGCTAACTGCAACAGCAACCGATAAAGCTACTTTTATCGACCAACAATTAGCTAAATCAGACCGACCAGCTCTTAATGCAGCTAAAGTTGTCATAGCAGGAGGAAGAGGATTGCAAAATGGAGAGAATTTTAAATTACTTTATGATTTGGCTGATACCATGAATGCTGCTGTAGGTGCCTCAAGAGCAGCAGTCGATGCTGGATATGTACCAAATGATCTTCAAATTGGTCAAACCGGTAAAATTGTCGCACCAGAGCTTTACATTGCAGTTGGTGTAAGCGGAGCAATTCAGCATTTAGCTGGTAATTTAAACGACCGAATAAATAATACAAATTATCTTAAAAAATTTTAAGGCATGAAAGACAGCAAAACAATAGCTGCAATAAATAAAGATCCTGAAGCTCCAATTTTTCAAGTTGCCGATTTAGGATTGGTTGGTGATTTATTTAAAGAAGTTCCTGAAATGACCAAAATGATGAAGAATAATTAAATTTAATTGATAAAAATGCTAAAACTATTTATCTGTGATTAAATAAACACTTATTTTAATTTATAAAAAATTTATTTTGATAAATCATGATTCATTAGTTTATTAATTTAATTAGATTAAATTTGAAAAAAATCAAATTAATTTATGCAATGCAAAAGCAAACTCTTAAATTGATATAAAAATCAAAAGATATAAGAAATTTTCAAAATGAAATCCAAAAAAATAAACATTTTAAATTTGAAATCTAAATTTCTTATTTGGTTTTAAGTTTTCTCGGATGTATTCTTCATGATCCAAATTCTTTTGGAAAATTTTGTCATTTGGTTTAAAGTTTTCTCCGATATTCGTTAATTTTTGTTATCTTCTTGTTGAGCTTTTATAGTCTCTCTCTTTTCAACAGTCTTATCCCCGCTTCAAATGTCAAGCTTTATAAAATTGAAATTGAAATTTATTTCAAGCATATATTGTACGTTGTGGATTGATTAAAAGTATATTTTAATTTGAATGTTATTTGTTGACGCTCATTGCGTTTTTAGAAACTTTTTTAACCCCTATGCCTGATCATGAAAATGATCGGGCTACTAAACATAACTACTAAACATTAGCTATTAAATAACTAAAAAAAAATTTAAATGAGACTTTCTGTGTCTGAACGAGAGGCTTTTCGAAAAGCAGTCAAAAATATTTACAAAGCAAGGAATCGCTCGAAGCACAATTTATAATGAAGGGCCGATAAAGGACAATAAGAGAACAGGTCATCCAACCACATGGACAGCTGCAAAAAAGACAAAACTGAAGAGAAACAGCATGAAAAAGTCAAGAATTTGAGTAAAAAACTTTCAAATATGCTATATCATTCACCATGTTTGCTAATTTTGGACGACGAAAAATATTTTACTTTGGCGGGCGACAACATGCCGGGAAAAGCTGGATATTGCATAAATGACAAGTCTACTTGTCCGGACAGTGTCCGATTTGCTGGTAAAGAGAAGTTTCCAAAAAAGGTGCTTTTTAGATAGCCATATCAAATAGAGGTATGTTTAAGCCTCTTTTTCGACTATCAATTCCAGCATCTATATTCACGAATGCTTTAATAAACGCCTTCTCCCATTTAAACATGAGTATCATCAAGATCTTGACTACGTTTAGCATTTGCTAACTATTCTATGGAAAGCACAACATGAATGAACAAGAATGTAAATTATGTCACCAAAGATATCAACCCACCAGATGTCCCTCTAGGGCGTCCAATAAAAAATTTTTGGGGTTCTTTTAGTGAAAGAGTATACGAGGGAGGTTGGTAATCTTCAACTGAGCAAACTGATTGAAAAAGCAAAATTAACTTTTTTTGGAATTTAATCAAAAATATTAATAATTATTCCTTTTTTTTAAATATTTCTTTTTAAATTTTTTTAATTTTATTTCAACAACTCTGATTTAAATTTTGATTTCATTTAAATTTTATGAAAGCTTTATTCAATTATTCAAATCAATCTATAAACAATTCAAGACAAATTTGAAATATAGAAATAGGTTAATAATTTTCCCAAAATAAATCAAACTATAAAATAAAAATTTCTGAATTTGGAAAATAATTTCTTCACGTAATAGCCATGAAACACTTAGATTATATTTGGAACAAAAATTGTATAAATCGTTTGGTAATATTCGTCTCTAATGATTAAATTTTTAGCTTGTTTAATTGGGGAATTTCGCAATTCTAAAACATAACTATCATTATAAATAGGCATAGTCATCAGAAATATATTTTTCAAATTCTATCCCTAACTTTACATAAATACACAATCCAAAAATAGATAAAAAAATGATAATAAGAATACTAGTTTTAATTATGGTTTCGATCATTATAGATCATGTTATTGGTAATTATTTACCTGATAGTTACATTGAAAATGCTTTTATCCAAGCTGCTAGTCAATATAGGTCCCAGTATGGACAGAGGGTGGATGATGAATTAATCAACAAAGGGAACATGATGCGCAAAAAGCGTCAAATTTCTCAAAAAGATGCTAGTTCCCTGCATCTTTCAGTTCTTAAAACAACACCTGAATCACAAAAAATCCACGAAAGTTTTAAAATTGCTCTCAAAGCATCAAGCGTCCTTAAACAAAATACAACACTCAAGCAAAAAACAATTAAACTACGTGCACCACCAAAATTCTGTCCATTTGCTTTTGAACCTGGATGTAATGAACCTGAAAAATATCGCAAAATCGACGGATCTTGTAACAATCCAGGGAATTCACTTTTAGGCAAATCAACAACACCTTTTAAGCGTTTATTGCGAACAGCTTATGAAGATTCAATTCAGGAACCGAGAAGAAGGGGTGAAAACGGTGACTTTTTACCTAATCCGAGAGAAATTGCTTTGAAAATACATGATCCATTAGAAAATCCTACAAAAATAAGTCATTTTGGCGTAATTTTTGGACAATTTATTGATCATGATTTTGCTTTGTCAGCTTCAACAGGTTTCGGCTCGAGCCCGGTCAAATGCTTTTGCTTTTCAAACAGTGAAGATTGTGTGAATATACCAACTCCTGAAGATGACATTTTCAATGATCAACGGTGCCAAGTTTTGACTCGTTCTGCAGCTTCATTTGATAAATTTGATTGTAGCTTAGGAGCCAGAGAACAACTCAACACAGTAACACATTGGCTTGATCTTTCTCATCAATATGGAAGTGATGATTTTACTGCCAATAATCTTAGATCATTTAGAGATGGTAAATTAAGAACAATTAGAATTGGTGGAATGGAAGGTGAATTTATGCCCAATACGAAAACTGGTACTTGTGTAGATGAAACAAATGATGAACTTTGTTTTGAGGCTGGTGACTCAAGAACAAGTCAAAATTTAGCATTAGTAAGCATTCATACTATTTGGGTTCGTGAGCACAATAGAGTGGCTTCGGCATTAAAAAATTTGAATCCACAATGGTCAGATGAAGATTTGTTTCAAGAGGCAAGAAGAATAGTCATTGCTGAATATCAAAATGTAATATATAAAGAATGGCTGCCTAATTTAATAGGCGAAGATTTCATGAATTTACATGGTCTAAAATTGTCTAACAAGAAATTTTTCATGGGCTACGATCCAGACACTAATCCACATTTGTCAGCTGAATTTTCAACTGCGGCATTTAGATTCGGTCATACACTTGTTAGATCAACGTTGACCAAAACTGATAATGAACTAAAACCATTTTCAAATTTTACTTTAGGCGCAATAATGTTAAGACCGACTGAGGCGTATTCAGCCGGTGGTTTGGATTCAATATGTCGTGGTTTATTAACTGATCCAGGAACTTCATTTGATCCTCATTTTACTGACGAACTTCAAAACCATCTTTTTGAAACAGGTGCTTTCGATGTTCAAACAAGAAGATTTTCTCTATCTTCTATTAACATAATGAGAGGTAGAGACCATGGATTGCCTCCTTATAATGATTTTAGGAAATTTGTTGGTCTAAATGTTGCAAATAATTTTGATGAATTAGAAGAAATTCCAGAAAATTTACGAGAAAAGCTAAAAAATGTTTACTCAAGTGTAAATGATATTGATGCATTTACCGGTGGTACATGTGAAAATTCACGTCCAGGCGCCATTCTAGGTCCAACTTTTGCTGGTAAATTTACTATATTATAGTTATTTGCAAATATTATTTATTGTTTCAAATAAAAAAGACATAGTAGCTAGACAATTTAGAGATTTAAAATTTGGAGATCGTTACTATTTTGAAAATGGAAACAATGATACTATTAGATTTAGTTTGAAACAGTTGAATCAGATCCGGAGAGGAACAATGTCAAGAATTGTTTGTGATAATTTAGATCTAAAATTTATTCAAAAAAATGCATTCTTGCCACCAAGCGATGAAAATCCCATTGTGAGCTGTGCAAGTTTAAAGAAAGTAAATTTAAAAAGATGGAAAGATGAGCCATTGCCACAACGACAGTTTTTTAATAATTTCTTTTTTTAAGAAACAAATGTTAAATTAGGTATATTTATTAATCAATTATCTAGGATATCAAGTTTTTTAAAAAAATAAAATAAAATTAACATCATTGAGATTGCTTTCTTTTTACTAATTTAGTATAGTAAATTTTATCAATTCTAATTACTAATTAAATAAAAAACAAAAATCATAGCAGATTTAAACAAATTTAAAAAAAACCGACCGGATTAGTTACAATATTAATATTTGAACAATAAATGTAAAATTTACTAATATAGCAATCTAAAAATTAACTAATTAAATAATGTCTTAATAAAATGTTCTAAACTTTTATGATATAAAAATAATTTTAAAGTTAATTAATTACCAAAAAACTGATCAGGCTTTAAACATTATTTGCATAATTACTAAGTTTTTCTAAGTTTAATTTTACTTATTAATTAAATTATTTTAAACTTTGAAAGCTTATAAAATCAATTGAAATCAATATATAAAAAATAAAAATTTTTCCACTATTCATATCATAACTATTTAGCAAAACAATAAAAATAGCAATCAGTTTTTTCTTATAATTTTTAAAGGACTTTATTTCATTTTTACACAATAAATAGCTTTCTGGAAGGAGAAAATAAAGGAGAAAATAGCTTTCTGAGAATAATATGTATCTGAGAGAAGGGAGGATTTGAATTCAAGCGAAAAATGGATTTACAAGCAATTAAGCATATATAATATTAGGAGTATTTAAAAAAAAAATTATAAAAATTTCTTAATAACGCATCTAAGTCATCAGCTGACTGTTGTATATTTTCATTAACACTAGAAAGCCCGACCCCTTTCGAAAAATTTAAACTTGAATATTATCTAAAAGATATAAAGTTTAAAGAAATAACTCAAAGAAACTAAAAATAAATTTGTAAAAATTTTAAAAAATTTTTAATTTTTAAATAAATTTTATTTATTTGTCTTAAAAATTTAATTTGAAATTTTTGTAACAAATCAGCCGAAATTTCTAGTGTTAATTGTCATTAAAAAATTATAATTTAATTTTTTTAAGTAAATTAAATTTAAAGATCAACAACTTAGCGATTAATAATTGTATAGCTAACTCTATTAATAGTTAAATTTTTTAAAAAAATTTTTTTCTTTTTTTCTCTTTTATTCTTCAACAGCATAAAGGTGTTTTTTTTAAAAGATAAAAAATAATACTTAATTTTTTTAATTGAAGTTTTTTTTTTAAAAGAGTATCATTTCTTTTTAATTTTTTAGTGAATTTTAATATCCTGTTTAAGTATTTATATAAACAATCTTGAAAAAGTATTAATTTAAATTAAAAAAATAATCAATAAATTTTTTTTGTTAACATTTAATTTTTTTATTCTTTTAGGGTCCTGAATTAATAATATAATCATATTATTTAAATTTTTACACAAGTTTTAGATTGATATATCATTACGCCATTTTAACTATACACTGTTTTCGTTTAATTTAGATATTTTCATTTTTAAAATAAATAACCAATTATTAAAAAATAAAGAAAATTCTAAAATTTAAAACAAATTCTTCTTTTTTAAATTATTCATATAGCAAATAAAGTTATTGATTAATTTTAAAGAACTTTAATAAGAGAATGTTAAGATTTTCAACAGCTAATGAAAAAAATAAGATTTCTATAAAAAAGTGACAATTTATTTTGAAGTTGTTTTCTTTTTTAGATTTTCATTATTACTGTGTTATGTTAGCTTAAGCTAATTAATCAAATAATTTAAATTTAAAAAAAAATTTGCGTGCTGGCTCATTTCTACTTGAAATCTTAAATGATTAATGGATCAGCGAGCTTCTTCTTTTGCTTCTTGTAGTTATGACTACAAGCTCTCTGTGCTTTTTGAGTAGCTTTCAATTTCCCACCAAATAAATTTCCATTTTAGTCTATTTCCTAACATAAATCTTATATACATAAAAACTGTTTTTATCGTTTTTTTTTTAGTTAAAATCAGACTTAAATATTGGTTTAGCAAATTTTCTCTTAAGTTTTAAAATAAATCAATGTAATAATGTATGAGTATGAAAATCGGTTTATGTCTAGGTCAAATTCTATTAGTGAGACTAAAGAACCTTTCGAGCTGATTATTGACAAAAATTTGCGCTCAAGAGCCAAAAGGGTCCAGGATGATACCAGAGAAGAGCTCGGAAAAGTTCTTCAACGCGTTGAAAATGTATGATTTTCATTTAAATTTCATAAGAATTAATAATTTTCAAAAAAGACTTTGCATGATTATGAAAGATCTGCCCATGAGCCTTTTGAAAAGACTAATGGCTCAAATATTGAATTCTTAGTCGATTTTGTAATAGCAAAAATAAAATATTAAAAAATTTTTTAACACTTTTATTTATTTTTCAAAAAGAATGAACTACAAGAATTGCTTAATGACAAAATAGCAAAATTTAAAGTTTTTTTTAATATTTTTATTAAAAAGTTAAATTTTAAAATATTATTCAATTAAGTATAAGCAGCGAATAACAGTCTTCATTGTGGGACAGTCTGAAGCAATTGAGAGAAAAAATTTTCTTTTGGAACAACTTAATCAAGTATATGGCAATAATTAGTTGTCAGAATTTTTCACTATTATTTTTTTATTTTAGTTTTTTAATGACCAACAGCAAAATTTCGATCCAAAAGAACTTAATATAAGCGATTTTGATTTTGATTTAGAAGGAGTAAAAGATGACTTTGAAGATACTGTCGAAACTGCCAGAATAATGGGAAGCCGGCTAGACGAGCTAAACGAAAGTATCATTCAGTATTTAATTGCCAGTACTAGCCCAAAACAAGCAAGGTATGATACTTAAGCATAGTTTTAGTTTACCAAATAACCATGGGTTTAAGGGCTTTGATTGAGCGGACTAGAAAAAAATTAGAAAAAGCACTTAAGGATGCCAAAGACGAAGTATCGACATTGACTGAACGATTGAATATTTCTCAAGCCGAAATAAATATTAGGGATGATAAGATCAAGGGACTGATAAAGCAACTTGAAATAAAATCAAACGAGTTAAAAAATATTTCTCGAAAAGCTAAAGCTAGTGCAGACGATTCAAAACAGGAGGTTAATATTGAAGAATTAGACGAAAAGAACAAAGAAATAAATTTGCTGCGGATTAAATTGAAAAAATCCGAACAAGAAATCAAAGTTTTGAACCGAAAATTAGCCAAGTCTGGCATTGAAATCCACAACATGGCAGATGAATTGAAAGATATTAGTGAAGAAGAAAAGAGAGATCAGATAAAAGATGAATTGAGTGATCAAGCTATTGATTCGAGTCAACTTTTGAATAATGATCAGAATGAGAGTAGCAGTGAATTTAAAATGAACGAATTTGAGATCAAAGAAATTGATGTTCTAAAATATAAATATGAACAAGATATCACAAATTTGAAAAAGGAATATGAAACTCAAATTGACCAGCTATTAAATAAAGTAAATATTAGAAAAAGTATTTTACAAAAAAATAAAGTTTTTTTTTTATTTTTGCCAAATATTTGTTTAATTATGAGAATTTTTTAAATTAAAAAAAATCAAATTTTGCTTGTTTGAAATGCCTAAAATCCATTTTTTCATTTAAATGACAAGTCATAAAATCTGGATAAAATTATTAAACAAATTTTTAAACATTAATTACATGTTATAAAGTGAATGTTTCGGTTTCAAAATTAGCTTTAGTTATTCTAATAATTGAGAAAATTTTTCACTAAGATAACTTTTTTTTCGTGAATTGCTTTTATCAGTCAAACCATGCAGGTTATTAAAAATTTAGACTTTTTCATAATTTTTTACATTATATTTTAATTAGTTCGACTTATGAGCTAATTTTTGTCTAAACCGAACTTTATTACTTATTTTTTCTTTATTTATCAGTTTTCTAAATTTGATTAATTTATTTAAAAAACAGTAGGAGTTATGATAAATTTAGAAATTATTCCTTAGCAATACTAACATTATTTCTAAATTTATCATAACTTCTACTGTTTTTTAAAAAAAATTTTAAACCCCTTTCATTAAAAAATGGGGAATCGACTGGGGATTTTAATAAAATACGGCTTAGATTATCAACTCGATGCAGTCACCTCTGTATCAAATCGGAGCCTTCGCTCAAAAAGGTACTTAGAAAGGAGATGAGCTCCCCCTTATACTCCACAAGGAGCGAACAAGGTTAAAAAAAAAATACTAACATTATAAGCTCTGCTTAAACAAACTGAGACAAATTTGCACGATTTTTAAATTTTATGTATTTGTAATTTCAAATTTAATTGACAAATTGAATTTAAGTCTTTTAAAATTACTTGTGACATGTCACGTTGGGTTTTCAATATTTCAAATTTCACAGACTTAGAAAAGATTTGTACCTTCTTATAAAATCGTTTCTAACAAATTTCGTAAAATATAGTAAATTTCATGAATTTTGCGTGAATTATTATAAAAGTAGCTCTGTAAATTCTTGTAGAATCTTACATTTCAAAATAATTATAAGGCTTTGGCATTTTTTTGGTTCAATATTGATTTAGAAGCTTGATATTTTTGAAAAAATTGATTTTTTTTAAAAAGATTATTAAAATATAAGATGCTACAAAAACATAAATTTTATTTTTAATAAAAAAAATCAAATCTAATTTTTATCCAAACTTTATGCAAAAAAGTGACTAACACACAAAATATTAAAAATAAAATAAACTTTTAAATTAGTCTTTTTCACGCAAGTAACTTGCTTTTCTGTTTATTTATATTTTGATCTAGTTTTACAATAATCTAAATTTGAGACCTGAAAAATTAATTGACTCAGCTATTCAACAAGCTACCAAATGTGTAGAAACATCAAAATCTAAAAAGTGCCAGCAACTAAAGCTAGTACAATCAGAAAGAGACATTCTTCATTTATTTGACCTGTTTATTTAACTCTGCATAAATACTTTATAAAACTATTCTATAATTCAATAGAGTCTTGTTCGGTTTTTTTTACAATTTATTTTTATAATTAAGGTTCCTAATTTTTTTAATATTAAACCTTTGGGCTATCGTTTCATCAAGGTTCTGTTTATTACAACAATAAAATTAAAATAAAATTTTACAACTAGCTTCAGTGTTGATTTTTCAAAATTTTATTTTTGCTGATATTTATGGAAAAATTATCAAACGAAATTAAAGTTAATATTTCATCTCTTGATCATTTACTCTTTAATTTTACCTTTAATTTCTTACAAAAATGCTATTAGAATTAAGTTCAAAAACAGAAAAAAGCTTAAATTTGACTTTTTTCTATTTCTTAATTAACTCTTTAATTTTTTTAATTTTTATTTTTTTTATGAGAGCAAAGTCCATTTTTTTAATTATTTATTTGTTTATCTGTATCGAGCTAATGCTCCTTCAGAGTTTAAAAAAAAAAGAAATAATATAAAAAAATTTAAAGTTAAGTAAAAAAAAAAAAAAAAACACACAATTTTTTGTTATAGTAAAATTTAAAATTGGGCTTTATTTTTGGAAAATATCCCATATTCAGGGTATTTTCTAGCAAATTAAATTTTAATTGATATAAAATAGAAACTAGTGATGGGAGTTTTCTTGGTTTTTTTGGTTTCCCAAAATTAGTATGCTAAAATTTTGGTAAACCAAAATTAGGAA